>JADLZN010001915.1:0-54925 GCA_018155175.1 Sinocyclocheilus anophthalmus | reverse complement strand
TAACTGTGGAACACACACTATTTTTTCACTCATACACTTATTTATCTAACGCACACACTCAGTCTACATTCAATTTGCACATAATATACCTGTAAATACAAAATGGTCTAATTGTCATATACCTGCACATACAATTGTCAATTTATATATTTTTATTCCTTATTTACATGTTCTATTTTTATTTTTATTATCTGTATTTTTTTGTTCTGTCACTGTCATTCTGTTACACTGTGGAAGCTCCTGTCACGAAAACAAATTCCTCGTATGTGTAAACATACCTGGCAATAAAACCTCATTCTGATTAACTCTAGATGCTGATCCACCCCGACTTCCCAAACCTACCGTAAGGAAAACTGGTTCCACTGCCAGTCCCTTGCCAGCCCTGGTCCCACCTCGGAGTGGACTTTGTGACTGATCTCCCTCCATTCAACTCCAATGCCTGTATTGTAGTGGTTGTAGACAGGTTTTCAAAGGCTTGCAAACCCACACCCCTGAAAGGACTGCCCACTGCCTTCGAGACAGCAGAACATCTTTTTCAACATGTCTTCTGAAACATTGGACTACCCGAAGATATAGTGTCAGTCTGTGGGCCATCATTCATTTCCAGGGTCTGGCGAGCCTTCTTCCAACTCCTTGGAATTTCCATCAGACTATCATCTGGATATCATTCCCCAAACCAATGACAAGACTGAATGCAAGATCCAAGGTATTGGTAGATACCTGCAATCCTACTGCCATGACCACCGGCACAGATGGAGCCATTTCCTGCCCTGGGGGGAGTATGCACAGAACTCTGTACGGCAAAGTACCACCGGCCTGACACCCTTCCAGTGCATATTTGGTTTCCTGCTGCCCCTGTTTCCCTGGTCAGGTGAGCCGTCGTTCCAGCAGTGAACCACTGGTTCCAAAAGAGTTAGAGGTTCTGGGACTCAGCACATGTCCACCTGCAAAAGGCATGTTGGAAAAAAACAAAAGCCAGGCCAATGCTCGCCTCTCCAATGCTCCCCAATACCAACTGGGTCAAAAGGTCTGACTTTCCACCAGGGACAGTCATCTCTGCCTGCCTTGTCGTAAGCTGAGTTCCCACTACATAGGTCCCTTCACCATCAGGAGGCAGATAAACAATGTCACTTACCAACTCAACCTCCCCTCTTACTACCACATAGCACCTACCTTTCACATCTCTCTTCTCAAACCATTCACTAACCCTTTGGTCTCTCTTCCTACATGAAATGGCTAATCTGACATTCCTCTTTCTGCAGAGATTACAGATGAACAACTAATCTACTACATCAACACCATCCTCGACTCCTTGGGAAGGATAAGGCCCAGAGATAAGATTGTGGGTTGCACGTGATGGCATCCTTGACCCAGCCCTATTGACAGAGTTCCATGCTCAGCATCCTAACCGTCCTACACCCAGGAGCCTTGGCCATCCACGTTGCTGCATCGTGCGGGCATCTGGAGCCGCCTGTGGAAGGGAGGGTACTCCCACAGAGTCACCAGTATCCTCCAGCTCCACCCAACCGATCACAATAACACAAATTCTGATACATTTCACCTGTCAACACTAATCAAGTCACAGTATAAAGCCACCTTCCCATCAACACCCTTCCGTTCTGTTGTTCCCGTTCACTTTGCTTGTCAGCAACTTACCTTGCTACTTCCTGCTCCTCGCAGTCCCTCCATATCATCAGCCATCGTTTTCGGATTTCCCCCCTGCACGTTGTTCAGCTCACCCTGCAAAGTGACCTAAAATACTGTTCCGCTAAGTCTCTACGCCAAGATTATCTGCGTCATGTGTCTCCCTGTGTTTCCATACGCTTAACTTCTCTTCCAAAGCTTTAAATAAAGCTCTGTTAGCCCTTCATTTACCTGTGTTGTCTCTTTGTTTGCTGTCAACTGTTTTGTAGAGTGAGTCAAAATGACAATTTTCACCCGAGATTCTGATCCAAATTACAGGGGAGTAAAAATGACTTCAGAAAGATGTCAGCATTATGTTATTTTTACACAGAGATTGATAGATATATTAGTCAAATCTGTTGACGTTAGCAATCTTTGTTGCATTATATGGTGACCCATATAATGTGGTCACAGTTGCAACTGTTCAGTGTTTTCTCAAGATTAGATTTTGGTGCTGAACAGGTCTTTTTCTTTCAGATCTCATGTTTGATACCCTTGTAAATTCCATTCCAGCAATACTGAGTCCCCGTAATGGTTTTTCGGAGTGTGGGCCACTTTGCATTCAGCTGATAATTTTTTTTCTTTTAAATAGAAATGTCTGAAGAATAATGTTGAAACTAGGATTGTAGCTTGTTTCCCTCTGTTAAAACAATTGCATAAAACATATATGTCTGAGTGCTAAGTTATCATTGAGAAGGATGTTGAGACATCTTTAATACTTCCTGAGTTATAGGCATGCAAAACCTCAGGAAAAAAATTGTCATATGATGCAACAAAGACAGCCAAAGTGTACACGTATTCCTTCAAATATTGAGCTATGAAGATTAACAATATTTCAGGGGGAAAAAATCAAGTATTTATTGGTTGTTTTCTAATTCTGATCTCCACTGTGTGTATTTCTTTTACTAGGATATATATATATAGCTGAGGACCTGTAGTTGACGCGGAATGACCCTCAAACATTCTTCAAAATATCTTCTTTTGGTTACCACATAAGAAACTTGACAACAGAATTTTCATTTCTGGGTTCAATATTCCTTTAAGGGTAGCACAAATCAGCTGGAATGTAAAAGGATATGGTTGATCTTTGTTGACCAGGGATGGGGGAAGTTTTTGTTGGCCCATAGAATTACCACCCTTCACACCAGTAGCAAAGGTCCCGATATGGTATAAATACCATTATTCCTAAGGGCCAGAGCAATAATATACTATTATTCCCGTTGATAGCTATAAATGTTGTGCTGTTCCTTGACTGTAGTACTGTGACATCTGGCGCAAGTAGTAGCGTGTTGTCAGTGTACAGCCACTGTTGTGAAGCGATTTTAAGAGGGTAAAAAAAGAACGTCTTTTACGTCCCAAGATCCGAGTCGTGAGCTTAACCAGTTTGAGTGGAACCTTTTCAGCAACCGTAGTCAGGGTAGTATGCCATCGCAATTGCGGATAAAAATTAGGCTGTGGGGGATAGGCAAACGTCAGTGCAAAATGGTTATACCATCTAATGTTCTAAGATTTCACCTGCTTTCTTAATTGGATTTTTTTTAACATTTACATTTAGTCATTTAGCAGATGCTTTTATCCAAAGCGACTTACAAATGAAGACAATAGAAGCAATCAAAACCAACAAAAGAGCAATGATATGCAAGTGCTATGACAAGTAAAAAAACAACAAAAAAAGTAAATATTTAAAAGTAAAATACATATTTTTTTACTATGAGATTCATAAAGATCATATTTAATATTATATAATGGTAATACTATACTTATTAACATATTATAATTATCTATCATATACTCATATTTAATATACTTATCTTTTAATAGTATATTATATTAGCCATTATTGGGGTGAAAGTGAACTTTTTTGATGCGTAAAACAAAGTGGTTTACAAAGCTTTTACAATTCTCTAATGTACCTGCCACCTTTATTTCAATAAAGGGCTCAGAGAGTGATTCAGAGGTGTTTTGATTCAGAGGTGTTGGTGCGTCTGAACTATGGGCGCTCATCTGATCTTCCTCATTTTTGCTCTTCAACAGTTTCATAAAGTCGGTTAAGAATAGAGGACCTTCAACAAACCAAACATGGTAGAGACAGAATATGTTAATATTTAAAATAAAAAGGTTAAGTCCGATATCGCATTCGAGTTGTAATTCCTTCACTTCCTTGTAGATGCAGTAATGCATGCTCTCCTCTCTCTATATCTAATTATATTTATATACATATATATATAATATATATATATATATTATATTATATATATATATATATTCATACCAATTACCATATATTATCTCTTTATAGATCTCTCTTTACTTACAATAATACATATTGTTATGCTGCAGTCATATGCTAAAATGCCTTAAAGTTCCACACTCTAGAGCAGTGTTTCTCAACCCTGGTCCTGGGCGCCCCCCAGCAATGCACGTTTTGTGTGTCTCCCTAATCAAACACACCTGATTCAACTCATTTGCTCATTAAAAGAAACTCCAGGACCTGAAATGTGTGTGTGTCAGATAAGGGAGACATACAAAATGTGCAGTGTTGGGGGGCGCTCAGGACCAGGGTTGAGAAACACTTCTCTAGATTCTCCATAATGACAAAACAAAAACCAGAGTTTAGATAATCAAAATAGCCAAGACAACACAAGTGTAGGGACAACTCTGTGAATGTCCATAGATGTCCCAGTCAGAGCCTGGATTTGAACCCAATCTAACATCACTGGAGAGAACTTAAAATGGCCATCCATCAAGGTTTGGAACAATACCTGTTTTTGAGAAGGCTCTTTGTAGCACTTCATTTAAGTTCTGCTGCAGTGTAATGTTAAGGCTTTTGTATGTAGCCAGCTCTGCAACCAGATCCTCTTTCTCCTTTTCTAATTCAGCTAGTCTTTAGTGTTGTAGAGAACAAGAAACAGAAAAAATGTTTTTCTCATCAGATTTTCATACTAAGATTCTGAAATGTATCATATATTTTCATTATTAAGAATTTCTTATTATAGGCTATGTTTGTAAACAAATGGAAATTGTTAATTATTCATAAACTCTTACTTATGTTTGAATTCTTCCAGCTCTTCCTGTAAGTCTTGCTTTTGTTTCTTTATGTATCGGTATTTTCTTTGCAAATGCTCATATGTTTTTTGAGGTACAACTCCTCCATCATCTTCGTCTTTACTGTCAGAAAACTCCTCTCTCTTTTTGGGGGGGGTCTGTTTCAAAAAGTGGGGCTTCTCTCTTTCTTGCCTTTCTTTCTTCAAGAATTTTCAGAAGGCTTTTTCTTTTTTCAGATGCTTCAACAGTCTTCAGTGTTTTCTGTAAAGCATGATTATTGATAAAAATGTAACAAATATGTTGTACAAAATTGTAATAAATCACCAGCTTTCGATAAATGTTACATTGTCAAACATTTAAAGGTAGATGTCACCAAAAAATACAGCTATATTATATTTAAATGTTAAGGACTGATGGACTTAGTCACTATTTGCTTTCAGTTAATAATAATTAAAAAAAAAGATTGTGACCGAGACTGAAAGGAATAAATTTATACAGGTTTGAAACCAGTGAGTAAATGATTACAGGCATTTTAGAGCTATATCCTTTTAAAGACTTTTCTTGACAACTTTACAAACTATAATATCCATTAGAAGAGCATTTCTAATTTTTTATAATACACAATACATTATATAGTCTCATTCTTTTAACAAAAGTTATAATGCATTATATTGCTACATGCTATTCATGATAATGGAATTCAGTGCATTATAGGGTCAAAAACATAAGACATTAAACTTTGTAAAGAAATTTGATGATAATGTTTTAATACTTTTTAATATATTTAAAGTTATAACAAATATAGGCCTAAAATTCAGAAATATAAGTGTTGCCATAAGTGTTGATAATTTAATTAAAAGTAATTACGAATGTATTAAAATTATTTAAAATATTAAGAATAAATTACATATACAAAACCTGCCGCGATTCAGATGGACTGCCATAGTTGGATTCAAATCTATTAATTCAAAAGAGATTAATTTGCGAACCGGAAGTTACTAAACGGTGAGCGCGAGGAGGGTAAACGTCCATCCATAAGGTAAGTCATTAACAGGTTTAGAAAATCAAAATAATCTTTTAACAAATAACGTTACGTGTTTCTTCTTCAGTGCTCCTTTTTCTTTTTCAGCTGCCGTCTCGTTCCTCGTATCATCCTGGTGAACGTTAAGGATTTTAGCCGTTCTTATCCGCTTGGATGGGTTGGCTAATTCCTCCTCCATCTCTTCACGGGTCTCTGGAGGTGGTCAATTAAACCACAGATAATGAGTAACGTTAGATAATGTAGCGTTAGCGTAAACAGACATTTTTATTAAACCACAGATAATGTAAGTAACGTTAGATAATGTAGCGTTAGCGTAAACAGACATTTTTATTAAACCACAGATAATGTAAGTAACGTTAGATAATGTAGCGTTAGCGTAAACAGACATTTTTATTAAACCACAGATAATGAGTAACGTTAGATAATGTAGCGTTAGCGTAAACAGACATTTTTATTAAACCAGATAATGTAAGTAGCGTTAGATAATGTAGCGTTAGCGTAAACAGACATTTTTATTAAACCAGATAATGTAAGTAGCGTTAGATAATGTAGCGTTAGCGTAAACAGACATTTTTATTAAACCAGATAATGTAAGTAGCGTTAGATAATGTAGCGTTAGCGTAAACAGACATTTTTATTAAACCAGATAATGTAAGTAGCGTTAGATAATGTAGCGTTAGCGTAAACAGACATTTTTATTAAACCAGATAATGTAAGTAGCGTTAGATAATGTAGCGTTAGCGTAAACAGACATTTTTATTAAACCAGATAATGTAAGTAGCGTTAGATAATGTAGCGTTAGCGTAAACAGACATTTTTATTAAACCACAGATAATGTAAGTAACGTTAGATAATGTAGCGTTAGTGCAAACAGACATTTTTATTAAACCACAGATAATGTAAGTAACGTTAGATAATGTAGCGTTAGTGCAAACAGACATTTTTATTAAACCACAGATAATGTAAGTAACGTTAGATAATGTAGCGTTAGCGTAAACAGACATTTTTATTAAACCACAGATAATGCAAGTAACGTTAGATAATGTAGCGTTAGTGCAAACAGACATTTTTATTAAACCACAGATAATGTAAGTAACGTTAGATAATGTAGCGTTAGCGTAAACAGACATTTTTATTAAACCAGATAATGTAAGTAACGTTAGATAATGTAGCGTTAGTGTAAACAGACATTTTTATTAAACCACAGATAATGTAAGTAACGTTAGATAATGTAGCGTTAGCGTAAACAGACATTTTTATTAAACCACAGATAATGAGTAACGTTAGATAATGTAGCGTTAGCGTAAACAGACATTTTTATTAAACCACAGATAATGTAAGTAACGTTAGATAATGTAGCGTTAGCGTAAACAGACATTTTTATTAAACCACAGATAATGTAAGTAACGTTAGATAATGTAGCGTTAGCGTAAACAGACATTTTTATTAAACCACAGATAATGAGTAACGTTAGATAATGTAGCGTTAGTGCAAACAGACATTTTTATTAAACCACAGATAATGAGTAACGTTAGATAATGTAGCGTTAGTGCAAACAGACATTTTTATTAAACCACAGATAATGTAAGTAACGTTAGATAATGTAGCGTTAGCGTAAACAGACATTTTTATTAAACCAGATAATGAGTAACGTTAGATAATGTAGCGTTAGCGTAAACAGACATTTTTATTAAACCAGATAATGTAAGTAACGTTAGATAATGTAGCGTTAGCGTAAACAGACATTTTTATTAAACCACAGATAATGTAAGTAACGTTAGATAATGTAGCGTTAGCGTAAACAGACATTTTTATTAAACCAGATAATGTAAGTAACGTTAGATAATGTAGCGTTAGCGTAAACAGACATTTTTATTAAACCACAGATAATGTAAGTAACGTTAGATAATGTAGCGTTAGCGTAAACAGACATTTTTATTAAACCAGATAATGTAAGTAACGTTAGATAATGTAGCGTTAGCGTAAACAGACATTTTTATTAAACCAGATAATGTAAGTAGCGTTAGATAATGTAGCGTTAGCGTAAACAGACATTTTTATTAAACCAGATAATGTAAGTAGCGTTAGATAATGTAGCGTTAGCGTAAACAGACATTTTTATTAAACCAGATAATGTAAGTAGCGTTAGATAATGTAGCGTTAGCGTAAACAGACATTTTTATTAAACCAGATAATGTAAGTAGCGTTAGATAATGTAGCGTTAGCGTAAACAGACATTTTTATTAAACCAGATAATGTAAGTAGCGTTAGATAATGTAGCGTTAGCGTAAACAGACATTTTTATTAAACCAGATAATGTAAGTAGCGTTAGATAATGTAGCGTTAGCGTAAACAGACATTTTTATTAAACCAGATAATGTAAGTAGCGTTAGATAATGTAGCGTTAGCGTAAACAGACATTTTTATTAAACCACAGATAATGTAAGTAACGTTAGATAATGTAGCGTTAGCGTAAACAGACATTTTTATTAAACCACAGATAATGTAAGTAACGTTAGATAATGTAGCGTTAGCGTAAACAGACATTTTTACGTTAAACCCAGATAATGCGTTACGTTAGATAAGTGTAGCGTTTAGCGTAGAACCGACTTTTTATTAAACCACAGATAATGTAGTAACGTTAATAATGTATCGTTAGCGTAAACAGACATTTTTCTCAGTCTAAATCAGAATGATTCATCTCAACGTCCCTTTTATCTAATTACTGATCTTGATAATACGTGTTTTCCTCAGCTTGAACAAGATACAAAAAATCCTGTTTTATAATTTTTAAGGCAAGCTTTTAAATGTCTTTTCAGGGAACGACGTGTTCTTGCCCCGTTCCGATCCCGCATAGGCAAACTTTCTGAGGTAAATACGGTTATTTGTCTAAAACTCCGTTGCAGCGAGAGCCCTTTTTATGGCCTCAGGTTGGTACCCTGCGCCCAGTTATCACCCAAACTGGTTTCAAATAAATTACCTAAAATAATACATGTTTTATATATTATAGTAGTATATATATAAAAATTTTTTTGGTGGTTTTGTTTTTTTACGGTTATCATCAAAAACCGTTTCAAATAAATTTCTTAATTAATATATATTGTATATATAGATAGGCTATGTACAAGGTTGCTCACTAAAATGTCTCTGTATAAGTAAGCCGAAACGAAAATATAAAAAATACCTGGAGCCTGGCAGTGTGTCCATCATACCAGCCAAAACCAGACAAAGGCTTGAGAAGAAGGCTGGTTTTGAGGTAGCTATTCATGTTTCTATTAATTATCCAAATAACACCTTCATATGAAATAAACATACCTATGTAAGTTATAAACTGTTACAGTAGTACATATTTTCAAAGCCCTTATATTGTTTTATAGGCGGGAGATCCATCATGGGTAAAAACCTCACATTCATACCAGACCCCTGCTGACATGGTATGGTACCCTTCTGAAGCTTCTTTGGTCCTTTGGTTTAGACTCAGAGGTCGCCAAAATTATGGATTCATAATTTTTCATAATTATAATCATTAAACAACTGACTAATTGGTTAAATTCTTTAGTGGTAGTATGCTGACAGCAAGCTGTTTTTAGCTGCCAAATACAGCCATATACATTTAGATAGAAGATCAGCCACCAAACTATTTTAAGAAATATTATGAATATTGCTCTGTAGATTTTGCATATTGTCCATGATTAATTAATTAATTTATTTTTAGGTAGAAGCTATTACAGGCACAAGTGAGGCCCTTTTGCTTGCAGACCAGACCTATTCGGATGAGTCCTCTTTGGAGGTAAATAAATTATCTTCAGATTCAGAGGAAGCTACACTATACTATAGAGTAACAACACCAATAATTAATAAAATGTAATAAACACCATATTTCACTACTGAATATTAATGGTTTTTGTATTGCTTCAAAGGTAGAAGGCACCTCAAAGACAAACATCGCCTGCTCATACTCATGCCAGGGCAAAACTGACATAAGTGATGCACTTTTCCAACTTAATGAGTTGGCTTCAGACTCAGAGGTAATATATAGTATTAATTTAGTTATGAGAAAAAAGGTCTGAAATAATTGCTTACAGATGACACTTTCTTTAGTATTTTGTTTTCGAATGCATGTAAATTCATAGATTGCAAGTGTCAAATTTTTTTTTAGACATACATAAGGAACATCACATTTTAACTATTTAAAATGTAATTTTTTTTTTTTAGGTGGAAAGCATTATGGAGACAAACACAGCACTTTTGGTTACAGACCAGACCTGTTCAGATACAGATGAGTCCTTTTTGGATATAAATGAGTTGTCTTCAGATTCAAAGGTAGTTACACTATATACACTGATCTCTGTGTGATTATAAACTGCCATCAGGTGGTGAAGTGATAAAAGTGATCGAGTAATCATATTGCGATTCCCATCCGCAAAGAGGGCATCAATTACCGATGACCAATACCGTGACCTTAAATGCCCTAGTGTGCAGAGTGTAAGTCGGACAAGTTTAGTTCTTAGTATAATGTTTACGGTTATTTTGCACAGGGTAAGTGAAATGTAAAAATTATTAAGATGGGTGTGTCTACTGCACTGCACTGCAAGTCCCACTGATATGCTTTGAAAGTGCCTTGAGTTATTCAGTGTGTTAATGTAATTTCCACTGAAACAGGAAGTTATGGACAATAGTGTTTCATTCATGTCACATCCCAGTAAAGGTGTAGGTGACAGCCACAGTTGAATTAAAAATATTTCATTTTTTTAGTAAGTGTTTTATTTAAAACAAAGTCTATAGAAATACAAAGACGGTTCACTCCAATTACTTATGAATGAGAGAAACTGCAACGTGCAATATGGCGGAATAGTCCCGCCTTAAATGAAAGAGCCAATTTCCCAAGAAACCTGACTAACCAGCCAATGCACATGCCGCAGTCATAGTACGTATCTCAGCAAGCGGAAAATAAGCTTTTTAAACGCTATTTGAGCATAAGAAACAACATTCATGGGGCAATTTATTTCAGATTTTTGTTGCTGATTTGACATATGTAATTTAATTGTGAGTTCAGCGAGCAGTTTTTGAGATTTCAGGATTCCCCCATTCATTAAGACAGGTCTTGTACGAGCTGCCCGGAGGCATTGCAAATATGGCTGCAGAGGGTCAGATACTTTCCCCATCGAAAGGAGTTTGTTTTAAAATGATTTATTTATTTTTACATTTTTATGATTTAATTCATTTTTAGCTTTTCATTAAACTCACAACCCCCCTGCAGTTCCTTTGCAGTGTGCAGCCCTAGTTTGGGAAACCTTGATGTAATAATGTTTAATGCACTTCATGTTTCATGTAAATTTCACTTCATGTAAATTACAATGAATGGAACAAGTGTTCTTACTCTTTGCATTTTTTACAAAATTATGGTACAAGATAATGCTATTTAAATCAATGTGATAAACAAGTTTAATCAAAAGTAATCTGATTATATTACCTATAATGTGTAATGGATTACGTTACTGACTACATTTTTTGTCATGTAATTTGTAATCAATGGACTACAGTTTGTAATACTCATCCCAGCTCTGCCAGTCTGTGATTTTTAGTGTCTTTATCATCTTATTATAATTTTAATTTTTAATAAGGAGATTTAATCATATCTTATATCAGTGCTTAAAATTTATTTAATAACAAATTTATGGAAGGTTTTTTAACAATTATGTACGTAAACCTTATTGGTGATACCAAAATAATTTTTTAGCTTTTCTGATTGGTTAGCCTCCAATTTTGTTGGAAGCTCTTTAGTACCAGTATTTAGGCTAGTTTCTATCTATAATCTCTTATTGCGGTTACTATGAAAAGACGGGGCAGAAAAATTAGTCAAGCGCTTATAAATGTTTTTTTTTTCCAGATTCACATAACTCCAAACGTACCTAAACCATGCCATCAAGAATGCAAGCTGTTAGACGGCATAGGAGGGCCCTTTTTTGTATTATTATGTGACTAAGACTTTACTTGTTCAGTGTGTATTTGCCCATACATGGCACTAAATTAAAAAAATTTAAATAATAAAACAATAAGATCTGGGTTAAGCACTGTATGTTTTCATAGCATTCAGTTGGCACGTTTGTTTGATGGACATTGGGCAGAATGTGGAAGTGTTTTTTTGTCAATTAAAAAAAAAGAAAATTGGGCTTTTTTTATCCGATTAATTGAAAAAATAATCGGCCAACTAATCGATTATCAAAATCGAAAATATTAATGGCCTATCTGTGGTTTCATAGGTGGGAGACCAGTCAAGGATAAACAGCCACACTGTTGACCAAACCTCAATAGACCCAGGACAGACCCATGCGGACACAGACGAGGCCCCCTCTCACATGTCTACCTCAGACTCGGAGGTAGTTTTTTTTTCACCAGTGGCAGCCTGCATAAACATATCTGTGCAGGGTTTGTTTCCTACATTTTTACTTACCTGGGTTAATGAAAAATCCCGTATTAGAACCAAATAGTAGTAATCCTACATTTTAAGTGAAATATTCTTTCAAAAAGATTTAGGTTTTTGCTCTTGCTAATAGGGCTGGGTGGTACATCGAGTTTGAACGATATATCGATATATTCTTTATAAGCGATATGGTATGAGGCAATACCGTTTATATCGATATACAGTAGTTTAAAATGAAAAATAGTGGACGCCACAGAGTGAGCTGCTGTGGGGAAAGTGGATAATCAAATGACATGTTTGTATTAAGGGCTTTAAATTAAGTTGTGTTTTCTTGCTCTTGAATTGACAAATATACTCAGAATTATGCCAAAATGCCATCTTGGTGAGTATACTCTTCAACAGTCAGGTTGTGTCTTAAAGGAATAGTTCACAGAAAAATGAAATGTTTGCGGTTCATTTATGCACCCTCAGGCCATCCAAGATGTAGGTGATGTTTTTTCTTCAGTAGAAGAGTACAGAAGATTTTTAGCTGAAACCTTGCTCTTTGGCGATTCATAAAATGTAATTCAGCGGCTGCACAGAATATTGATGTCTTATTGAAGTGAAACAGTTGGTCTCTGTAAGAAACTGAGTATTATTTACAATATTATTTGCCTCAGGCAAACGGTCTGGAGTGATGTCCGGTTCACGAACGAATCATTCTTTTGAACCGGTTCTTTTTGGTGAACTAGTTGAACCAGTTCACCAAATCGGACTGAAATTTTTGCAACAGTTCACAGCTCAAACAGCACAGATCTACAATTTACTCAATCAACACTCACTTTTGGATGTCTGACAGTCACTCCGACTCGAAATGAGCCAAAATACTGGAGTAACTGATCCTGTGATGAATGAACTGATTTAGTGCTCCAGTTCCTCTAACAGTCACTGAACTGAGGAAACAGTTTGAATCGGACTGAAGACAGATGAGCCGCTGATATGCACATACGTGAACCGAACACTTGGGGTGAAATTAATGTTTTATGGTTTCTCATTGTTTATGTAAAAAGGTGAGCTGATGAAGATTAGTTTATTCACTTTATATGCTTTAGACATGTAAAACATCCATGTTTCACTTCATTATTGGGTGCTTTAATAATATAATTGCATATATGTGACATCATTGCATGATCATAAACACAATCTAGTGAATTGAACCAGTTCATTGAATGGAATTGTCTGAAAGAACCAGTGTGCAGAAAATAATCAGATTTCCCAGTTTGCCTGAGGTTTTGGATTACAGGTAATAATATTGTAAATAATGTTCAGTTTCTTGCACAGACAGATAGTTTCACTTCACAAGACCTCAATATATATCATCAGGAGCCACAGGTATTAATTTTGTGTTTCTTGATATGCTTTTTTCTCCAAAATGCTCACCCGCTGTCAATCGATTAAAATTTTTAATCTAATTAATTACACAATGTGGCGATTAATCTAATTAATTGCAAATTAATTGCACATCAATTTTAGCTGAGAAATTACTCCCCGAAAGATCATTTGAAGTCATTATTGTGTTAAATGAAAAAAGCATCGAATAGGCAATTCAAAAAAGTATAAGTAATATTTTATTTGATTCAGCATATAATTTATAACGCATAAACTTTTAGGCTACAACAGCCATATATACGTATATTTTATTTCAGAAGCTATATACATAATCAGTATACATAATCTTCCATATAAAAAATCTTCCATAGTGCAGCTTTAAAAATCATTACATATTTAAACACAGTTGTTTATCTTGTCCCATACTAAAATGTCTTTTTGAAATTCTCTAGGGTGAGGCTGTCTCAGATTTATTTGGTCGGGATGAATTGGATGAGAACACCTTCAGCACATCTTCTGAAGATACAGATGCAACCGATAGTGAAAGTGAGGTTCAAACGCCAACAGATGATCCACTTCACAAAATTGGCACAGACACAGGGATGGACACAGTTCTCAAATCAACAGGCTCCATCACAAAGGCAGAGGCTCTGCTGCTGATAATGACTCATGCTGCTGTACATAATATTACTGGCTGTCAACTAGATGACTTGCTGAGACTGATTAATTTCCTTTTTGGTAATGATGTAGTCCCAGGGTCCAAACATTTGTTTAATAAGGTATTCAAGAACAACTCGGAGATAGTTGAGTTTCATCTTTACTGTCGAGCCTGCAAATGTCACATTGGAACACAAAAACTAGTTACTGACCAGAACATCACACAATGTCCATCCTGTAATGAAACAGTTGAGATCACTTCTTTAAATAATGATAGCTTCTTTATCAATGTGCCAGTTGCACCACAGATTCAGAACCTTCTGGAAAATCCAGAAATTCAGAAGCACCTCAGCTATCGATTTGACAGACCACACAGTGTTGAGAATGTTATCTCAGACATCTTTGATGGAGTTATGTATGAAAAGTTGTCACAACCTGGTGGGATTCTTTCAAATCCTAACAATTTTTCATACAATTTTAATTCTGATGGGTCCCCTGTTTACAAATCTTCAAAATTCTCTATATGGCCTATACAGCTACACTTGAATGAACTGCCCCCTAAAATTAGATTTAAGCATGTAATCATTGCTGGCCTGTGGTTTGGAACTCATGAGCTATCTATGCAAGTCTACCTGAAGCCATTTACAGAACAAGCAAAGTCACTCAGTTCTAAAGGCGTCTTGTGGAGAAAAAATGGTGTTTAAGTAAATAGCAAAATTGTTGGCATCTGCTGCTGTGTAGACTCCAAAGCAAGACCTACAATGCAGAACACAACTCAATTTAATGGTTATTACGGGTGTGGCTTCTGTCTTCATCCCGGTGTTTAGTTGAAAGACAGGTTAAGTAAGTACACTGAGTCAGCTTCAGGACACGATGACAGAGACTCAAAGTCTATGATAAGAGATACGGAGGTAGCCTTAGTTGAAGGTAGGCCTGTCAGAGGCGTTAAAGGTCCATCACAACTTATAAACATGCCATACTTTGACATTGTATGGGGCTTCGTACCTGATTATATGCATGCTGTCCTTCTTGGTGTAACCAGACAGATCACAGAGCTTTTACTTCAGAGTAGTGAGCAGCCCTTTTACATTGGTAGACCAGACACAATACGGGTAATAGAAAATCGCATCAGAAACATCCAACCTCCACATCTCATTACCCGCTTGCCTAGGCCACTTGAGGAGTTCAGATACTGGAAGGCATCAGAATGGAGAGCTTGGTTGCTTTTTTATTGCTTACCGTGTCTTGAAGGTGTTCTTGATTCTCGGTACTTGAAACATCTCAGTCTACTGGTCTCGGGCCGTCTTCCTCCTTTTATAGGAGTCTATCACCTATGAGGAAGTCAACAAAGCAGACGACATGCTTCTTGAATTTGTCGTTAAATTTCAGTTACTTTATGGAGAGACAGCCATGACATTCAATGTACATCTTCTCACTCACCTTGCTAAGTCAGTGAAACTCTGGGGTCCATTGTGGACACACTCTGCTTTTGTTTTTGAAAGTGCAAATGGCAGTCTGTTGAAGTTGGTCCATGGAACCAAATGTGTTGCTGTTCAGATTGTCAACAAGTTTCTGTTGCGTAAAGCCTTGACATGCTTTGCAACAAAACATTTGATCAGTGACCGTGTGTGAAATACAGAACTGGGGAAGTCGTGTCTTACTGGTTAGAGGAGTCGGACGGAGATCGTAAGGTCCTGGGGGCCCAAAGGTTTCGGGTTCGAGTCTCGTACTGGCAGGGATTGTAGGTGGGGAATGTACAGCGCTCTCTTCCACCTTCAAAACCACGACTGGTGTGCCCTTGAGCATGTACTGCATTAAACCAAACCCCCAACTGCTCCCCGGGCTCCGCAGCAAAAAATGGCTGCCCACTGCTACAACAGGGTTGTTGTGTTTCCACAAAAAAAAATAAAAAGGTGTGTGTAGTATTGAATCCTGAGCTGGTGTGTGTGCACTTTGGATGGGTAAATGCAGAGCACTAATTCTGAGTATGGGTCACCCTACTTGGCCACATGTCACTTCACTTTTTGAAGGGATAAATTTTTTTTTTTATTTTTAAACTTCTGCAGAGATTCGTGAATATCCGAGAGTGCAGAAATGTCTGCGGTGGCAGGAAACCACAGTTTTAGACAGTGGCACAACTAAACAGTTAAGAGATGAGGAGATAAATGCCTTCATCTCAGCAGAGAGACAAGTGCCGGAAACTGTACTGATACACAATAGGATGGCACATAAAGGTCTGATTTACACCAGCAATGCCTACTGTCGTGCTAAGAGAAAAAGGGAGAGCTGCATTCAATTAACAAATGGATGCCATGGTGAAATACAGAACATTGTGTCATTTACAGCAGAAGTGGGGACAGAAATTGCTCTGTTCTTCAAGAGATTTGATTCGCAGCCCATCTTCGCACTTCCTCAGAACTCTGGTTTTGTGCCACATATTAAACTTGTTAGAGACAGTCAGTCCCCTCTGCAATTGGTCCCATTAAACAGCATCAGACAAAAATGTTTTAATATATTTTCTTCAAATAATATCTTTATTTGTGACTTTCCAAACTCATATGAGAGATTAAAGCGCTAAAGAAAGTGTAGGTTGTGTGTGTTGGAGTGGGGTTTGGGGGTGAGTGAGGGGAGAGAACAGACTGACAGTCACATAGAAACACAGCATCACTACATGAAAAGAGCTGCACTGTGAGATGTGACACATCTACAAGTCCCCCACCCTAGACTGCTACACACATACCCACTCTTCCTCATTGACACCTCCTCACCCAAACCGCCCACAGTCATACCCAGTCAAACCCACACCCACAAACACGCTCATGCCACCACACTTTCCTCACCCAATCCACATCCATAGACCCTCCTATACCCTCTACACCCATCCACACCCCTACACACCCCTCACATCAACTACCTCTCACCCAAACCACTTCTCCCACATCGATATACCCACCTGTACCCTGCACTTACTCCCACACCCACCAGCAATGTGAAACCCACCCATAACCCATACAATAACGGTGTGTCTGGGTGGCTGTAGGGGGTATAAGTGAGTGTCTGGGTCAGTGTAGGGGGTATTAGTGAGTTTTTGAGTGGGTGCACGGAGTGTTAGTAGAGATGTTAGTGAGTGTCTGGGTCAGTGTAGGGGGTATTAGAGAGTTTTTGGGTGGGTGTACGGGGTGTTAGTAGGGATGTTAGTGAGTGTATGGGTCAGTGTAGGGGGTATTAGAGAGTTTGTGGGTGGGTGTATGGGGTGTTAGTAGAGGTGTTAGTTAATGTCTGGGTGGCTGTAGAGGGTGCTAGCGAATGTCTCAGTGGGTGTAGGGGTGTTACTGAGTGTATGGGTGTGTGTATGGGTGTCTGGGTGGGTGTTAGTGTATGAGTTATGGGTGGGTTTCACATTGCTGGTGGGTGTGGGAGTAAGTGCAGGGTACAGGTGGGTATATTGATGTGGGAGAAGTGGTTTGGGTGAGAGGTAGTTGATGTGAGGGGTGTGTAGGGGTGTGGATGGGTGTAGAGGGTATAGGAGGGTGTATGGGTGTGGGTTGGGTGAGGAAAGTGGTGGCAAGAGTGGGTATGTGGGATGTGGGTTGTGGGTGTATGGCTGTGGGAGGTTTGGGTGAGGGGGTGTCAATGAGGAAGAGTGGGTATGTTTTTCGGTGCTTCTAGCGTCTGTATGTTACAGTGTGTGGGACTTGTATATGTGTCCAGTTGTCAGCGGTAGAAAACTCAAAAAGAAACTCTTTTTCATGTAATTGTGATAGGAACTACAGCATGTGTTCTTCTAACTACTCGATTACGTGTTCATTCTGTTCTCAACTCTACCTTCCTCCTCACCCCCGCGTCACCCAACCCCCACTCCAACATCACCACAGGACGCGCACTAACTGATTACAGTGCTTTGCTATAAACATACACCACGTTGGGGAAGAGCAAGGCGTTTGGAGAATCGGTTTGATTTACAAGAGTTGTTAAGTATTAACAGATAAGTGGGTGGGAAACCTAGTTTTACAATGGAGGTATGTGCAACGTGTTATTGATGTCATCGTGTGAGCCCTGGAAATGTTGGTGCACAGGAGGATTCCCACATCGGCTTGCCGTAACTTACAAATTGTCAGAACAAGAGAAAATTATGTAATGAAAAACAAATGGTTGATTTGTTGTAGCTGTTTGTGGCTTTGTTTATAGTTTTTAAAAAGAATTCCAATCCTGGAAATCACTGATGTATGATGATAAATAGTAACAGAAGATAGTTTAAAGTAAAACAAAGAAAAATGATCGATTCTTGATACATATGCTAACGTGATCGGTCAACAATGACTGCAAGGACATTAGGGGGTCACCGGCCCAGTTACTTGTGTATCAGATTTACTTTAGTGAGAGAGTTAGAGTGAGTGGCATTGTATAGGCAACTGGATTATGAAGATCTTGATATTGTCAAGAGTTGGTTCTAGTACTAGTGGTTGGGTTATCAAACTGGAAGGAGTTGTTTCTAGTTGATTGAAGTGGAGTGAAGTGGGGTGATTAGCGAGGGGGGGGAGGATGACACTAAACATTTTTATTTATTATTCCTAAATACTGTTTTTGTTTCTGTGTAACTTTTTGTGCACGTCCTAGTTCAAAACTAAACACGCCAAACCCGTGTTAAAAATAAAACACGGGGGGCTGATGGTAGTGGAGGTGGTGGGTGGGGGGGGTTGTGGTGGGGCGAGTGGGGAACAACTATGGTGCATGTATTTCTTTTCCTTTCTTCAGACAATAATTTAATCTGATTTGAGGCAGGGCATGCTACAAATTTATGCTATGATTTATTTGTGAAACCAGTTGTATAATTTTGTTTTAGACTCCTCTCAGATATATTATATCATTAGCAACTAGAATAATTTAAGCTGTACCATTTAGCCTGCTTGACTATGATACTAAACTACCCTTGAATTTAACCGTGTCAGTAAGTGGAACAATCTGATTAATTTGTAATTATGTAAAATAGGCTGCTTTTACACTTGGCATTAACATATGACCTGTATCCGGATGTTGTCCACAAACACATTGAAAAGACAAGTGTAAACGCACTTCTGATTGGAATGTTATCCGATCAGCGTGTCCTGGTCCAGAGGTATTCGAGGACGCATTGTGATCGGATCTCAATGTAATGTAAACGCAATCCAGCCATCGTGTCTTCTTCCTTCTTCGCATCGCAGGTCTACCTCACGCAAAACGCCACCCACCCCCGGTCTCTCTGCGAAACTGTCCGAAAACAAAGACGGATAAACAATGGTGAGCGCTAGTGAGACTTGTACATTTATTTTGATTTGTAAATTGTCCCGCGACTGAAAATTGTTTTCATTCAACGCTTTTTTCAAAAGGAAAACCCACCTTTCAGTTGATTTGGCACCGGGCAAAATTCTCTGCAACTTATTTATATTAAATATGCGTGGGGAAAGACCCGCGGATCGGGAGTCATCCAGATAAAAGTCGAGTTTATGCACAGCCAAGTGTTAAACGCACAAGCAAGCCCCGGGTGCTGATTGACTGATGATTCGATCTGCTTGATCAGATCACGGTGATTGCGTGTTAATGCCAAGTGTAAACGCAGCCATAGACACCAGCTTGGCCAGGTTCGGAGACCAGCTTGGCCAG
Source organism: Sinocyclocheilus anophthalmus (assembly GCA_018155175.1). NCBI lineage: Eukaryota > Metazoa > Chordata > Actinopteri > Cypriniformes > Cyprinidae > Sinocyclocheilus > Sinocyclocheilus anophthalmus. The sequence continues at coordinate 35,066 of JADLZN010001915.1, read as the reverse complement.
CCTGCCCAGGCTGGGAAACCAGCTGACCAACCAACTAAAAAAACCCAGCTTTGACCGGCGGAGAAAACCAGCTGACGACCCATCTAAAACCAGCTTGACCCAGGCTGGGAAACCGCTCCCACCTCCTAAAAACCCTTGACCAGGCTGTGGGAGAACATCTGACGAAACCATCTAAAACCATCTTGACCAGGGCTGGAATCCAGCTGACCACCATCTAAAACCATCTTGACCGGCTGGTAACAAGCTGACGCACCCATCTAAAGACCAGCTTGAACCGGCTGGAGACCAGCTGACGAACCATTAAAACCAGCTGACCAGCTGGGAATGCACCAGCTTACGACCCCTCTAAAACCACAGGCTTGACCAGGCTGGGAACACAGCTGAGAACCATCTAAACCGAACTTGCCGGCTGGAGACCAGCTGAAGAACCATCTAAAAAAAAAACCAGCTTCGTGACCATGCTGGGAGCCAGTGACGACACCATCTAAAACCATCTTGACCAGGCTTGGAGAACAAATACCAGCTTCCAACCAGCTCAAAAACCGCCCCCCCTGGCCCGCTGGGATTACCACTAAAAAAAAAACCAACCAGCCTAGCCCGTCTGGGAGAGACCACTTGACCACCTGGCCAGGCTGAAGACCAGCTAAAACCATCTATTCCCTCCATCTTCAAAACCCATCTAAAACCAGCACACCCAGCATAGGCCGTGTTTGCTTGTTTTTTTGTTTTTTTTTTTTTTTCCAGCAGATAGTGGCGGGAATGCACCTTTTAAGTTGGTTTGCCAACCGCCATTAAATCCTATAATAAGAAGAAGAAGAAGAAGAAGAAGAAGAAGAAGAGTCTTCTGAGGAGAGTTCAGCAGCTCCCGGTATTTCTCATATTTACACAACTATCAAACACACTTTATACAGTCTGTTTAAGCCGCATCTTACAGACTCATGTCTGTGTTGTTTTCATCCGGTTCAGCGCTACTTGTGCGTCTTTTCTGGCGTCTTTCTGCTGAAATAAACATTTAGTGCAGCAGCAGGTGAGGAAAATATGAGGAATTAAATCAGACGATTTTGTGAGCTTTTATGCGTTCGAGCGATTGTTTCTATGTTTGTAGTGAGAACTGCTGCTGAATGTCAAGTTAAACATTGATCTGTGAGGGGAATATCTCAAGTGTTGCTGCTGCTGTTTTATTTCTACACTTTTGGCATCTTTGGCAGATTAAACCCGTTAGTTTGTTAAAATATACTGAAACAGAGACTGCTAGCGTTACATTGAGCCTATAATGAGCCGCGCGAGACATCCACACATAAATGTGAATATAGCGAAATATGAACCAAATGTGACACTGAAATCATTAAATACTGCTTTGTGCTGCTCTTATTTGAAGATGTTTTATGGTCATTGTTTGTTTCTGTACAAAACTTTAATGAGTTAATTACTTCATTGCAATGAATAGTTATTAGAAAATCAAACTATTTAGATTAGACATGCATATTATGGTGCTTTAGGGCAGTTATTTACTTTAGTGTTAGTTTTTTGTATTATTTATGTTTTATACATATTGTGAGAACTAGACTTTTATCATATATCCTGACTCAAATAATGTGTTTCTATCAGCAAACACTGAGAATAAAGAGAGATGATCTGCTGATGATCTGAATGTCTTGTTGAATGAGTGTTGATCGTCTGAGGCTCATCAATATTAACAGAGCTGCTGAAAAGACTCTTTATTTCATGTCAATAGCTCCTGTTTTCTCCTCATTTATTATGCTGATGTCTTCAGATCTCCTGTAAATGGACACTTAAAGCTAAAAAAGTGTCAAAGGCTTGGAACTGATTATTTTAACAGAACAATTCAACAGCTCAACAATAAACCACGAGAAAACATGAGATCAAGTATGAGAACTTGCAGCAGAACACATTATTATTATTTTACATTTGATTATTTTATTTACTTCTAATAATACAAATACAATAGTTACTCATCTACCAAGCTCTGAAAAGCTAAGGAAATTAAATGCTTCTCTGCAAACTGTGCAGTTCGCCTGTACATTTATATCTGAGTTTATGCTTTCAACTGTTTTCTTTATACTTAAATTTACATTACATCATTTATTTTCTGTTGTCTATTACTATAAAAAAAAAAAAAAAAAAAACCAAACCATTAACTCGGGGATGTATTTTTGATTTTGGCCGATAAGCTCCTCCCACATGTTCACTGGTAGATAAGCTCCTCCCACTGCAACACATCATCAGTGAAGCTCCTCCCACTGCAACACATCATCAGTGAAGCTCCGCCCACAGTAATTCAGCAATAAATGCTGGAATATCTCCATCAGTTCACAAGTGAAGACGAGCATCTAATCATCAGGAAGAGCTGAAATCTGCAAAGACTGAGTTTATTAAAGAGGACAGAGAGAAGATGAGAGATCCAGAACCCTGCAGAATCAAACACACTGAAGATACTGAAGAACTAACAGGTTGGTGTTTATTCTTCATTAATGAAGCTGAAGGTTATAAAGCTTCAAACAGTATTAGATTTGTTGTAACAGGAAAAATCTTTAGAGCTGTTGAATAATCTAGAGGAAGCATCATATAATAAGAGACACTTTCTATGATATGGGTACTTTTTTTAAAGAAAATGAATGTATGTTATATAATTTTGTTGTTGATCAAACATATTTAATAGTTCTCCCTGTAGAAACATGGGATTTGTGTCTATAATACTTACAAATAGTTAAAGTTTCAGAGAGACATATAATTTATAAAAATGCATCAAAAATATATACATGTTTACATCAGGGTTCATTTTTATCTCCTTTCACATTTCTCTGTTTTTATGACTAACTGAAAATAAACCATTTTTACTTTTATTTCAGAGTTAAATGAGGAGAATGAAGAACTGAGTGAAGTTGAGGAGAAAAATCATGTCAAAACTGGAGAAAAACCTTTGAGTTGCTCTCAAACCAAACAGAAAGATTTAAAGAAAAGAAGAGCCAAGAAATCTTTCACCTGCACTCAGTGTGGAAAGAGTTTGACAAGCAAACATCATCTTGTGCTTCACATGAGAGTTCATACTGGAGAGAAACCATTCACTTGTGATCAGTGCGGGAAGAGTTTCTCACAATCATCAAACCTTAAGATACACATGAACATCCACACTGGAGAGAAACTGTACACATGTGATCAGTGCAGCAAAACATTTTTGAGAGCTTCAGTCCTGAAGAAACACCTGAGAGTTCATACAAAGGAGAAGCCACATTCATGTTATTTGTGTGCAAAGAGTTTTTCATGTTTACAATATTTGAAAGTACATCAGAAAATACATGCTGCTGTGAGAGAGTACATGTGCTTTGAGTGTGAAAAGACTTTTACTACAGCGCAGTGTTTAAAACAGCACGAGATGATCCACACTGGAGAAAAACCTTACAAGTGTTCACACTGTNGAGTTTTTCATGTTTACAATATTTGAAAGTACATCAGAAAATACATACTGCTGTGAGAGAGTACATGTGCTTTGAGTGTGAAAATACTTTTACTACAGCGCAGTGTTTAAAACAGCACGAGAGGATTCACATTGGAGAGAAACCTTACAAGTGTTCACACTGTGACAAGAGATTCAGAGATTCAGGACAACTGAAAACACACGAGAGGATCCACACTGGAGAGAAACCGTATCACTGCACTGCATGTGGGAAGTGTTTCAGTCAATCATCTTCTCTACACAGTCATACAAAAAACATTCACAGTAAGTAGATCATCTTCAGATCCAGCACTTTCAGATCTGATGCTGTGTCCTCAACAAATCCTCATCAAACGTAATTTATTCCAAGTGCACTCTTTTATCTGGGTCATGAACGATGCTCCATTCACGAATTAATCTCTCTTTTGAGTCGATTCTGTTCAAGGTCTTGAATAAAGAAGCCTGCAAAACGGTGTGCATTTGTTCACGAATCACTTTGAATGATTTGTTCAGTTCCCTGCACGCACTGAATCATCTGAAGGGGTTTCTCATTAGTACCTGGAAATTTAAGAACAGGGAGAACATAAAGACCTTCAGACAACTGAAGCCAAATCTGCAAATTCTGCTGTTGGCCTGCGCTGAGGATCTTTATTAGCTGAACACCGTGTGTGCCATCTGTGAACGACTCCACAGGAATACATTTGATTTCATTTAGGTGATATTTTGTAGTAGTGCTATAAGAAGCTGTCATGTGAAATGTGTAAAGTGAAACGAATGAAAGTTGTCGATTGCAGCATTTAATTTATAGTAGATTTGCTTTATTACATTACATCAGATTTCTTTTTGAGTGTTGTGAGATGATTCTGCGGTCTGCAGCGTTGAGCATTATAACCAATCACACATGATCCGCTTATGAATGCAATATCCAATCAGAGGTGTTTTGATTCGTCACTGCGGAGAACTCTGGAGTTGTTCAGTGTGCTCTCACTGACTGAATTCACAAACTCACTCATCAGCATAAACAACAAACTGCAGAAAAGAGATTGATTGTGCAGTGTAGACCGCTTCAGTAATTATAACGAGAGTTTTTGTGAAAATGCAGAACTCAGTTTTAGACTGAAGTCATGAAGCGCTGTGTTTCTTTACGTTATTTATTCCCAGTTTGAATAACCATTTTGTTTCTCATGCTGCTGAAATAACAATATTGTGAAGTCTTCATTGTCTAATCTGTAAAATGGAATTCATAAACAGTTCATGCTTTTCCCCTTGAGACAACACAGATACATTTCAATCATTCATATGCTATAAAATAGATGAAAATGTTTTTAATGATAAAAAGAGCTTGTTTTTATTAAAAGCAAGACTTAATATCTCATATCAAAGCAAGTTTTTTCAAGGACACGTGTGTTTCGTAAGGTTTCAAGATTGGCCAATGACGGAGTTGACATTCAGCATGAAGTCATCATATTTTTGTGGTTTAGGGGTATCATGATAAATCAATGGATAGCGGTAACAACTAATTGATTTATGTGTTCATATAACTGTTTTAAAAGTTACCGTGTTACTATAGCAGATGCACAGCAGACACATACTGTTCTGAGACGAGAGAAAATATCATTTGTGTTCCAATGATATATCAAAATACTTAAATGTGAATCTTGAATAAAAGCTTTATAAACAGTAGCGTACTCACTGTTTGTTGTGTTTAATACAGTAATTGATGGTTTCTGTCACCTCCCTCAGATGAATATTTTGATCATATTTATGATATTTTATATTTGTTGAGGAATTGTTGGTCACATGTGAAAGTGTAATCTGTCTGCTAACATGAGAATGTGTTTTGAAATGTTAAAAACACCTTGATCTCTGTTAAAGATAAAGTAAAATTTGTATTACACAGTCCAAGGTAAAAGCACATTTTGATAAAAGAGAAAAGTTAGGAGGTTGAATCAAAGCATAGCTCAGTAGCTTATACGAGACCAACATACCCGAGTTGGTGTAATGCTAGGTAAAGAAGGAAGAAGAGTGGTAAATAGCACCAGTATATGATCAGAAAAAGAAGCATCACAGAATGCAACATCAGCAACAGATAAGCCGGAAGTCAATATGAAATCTAGTGCGTGACCAAGACAATGAGTGGGGCCTTTAACCCATTGTACAAAGTTCAATGAGGACATAAGATTTAAGAAGTCCTTGGCTAAAACATTAGCAGCACAACATACATGAATATTGAAATTTCACCAGCAGATAAAATAAAAGTTGAGTTAACCATGCCTACCTAAAAACGGCTCATTCTAACACGCCCCCACGTCTACGTCACGATGTGGGAATATTTGCATAATGCCGCCCAAATGTTCATGCAAATGAAAGGCGGCGTAACTTTTATTCTCGCTGTAGTATTGTTGTTGCCACCGTTGCCATGTCGTGAAGGCGCTGTGTGTTTCGTTGTGAAAGCGAAACTACTTGGTTTGGCCTTCCAAAAGAGGACGATATCCGCTTCATCATACCTGGAGCTGATCCGTGCTGGTCGCTGAGGAAATACATCGACTTTGTGCTGTGAATCACCGGATCGGATCGAAGCAGAGCCCAGCCCGGGGCCGTCACATGTGGTTGCCATAAGCCCTCTGGACGACCTTGTCGATCTGCCGGCCGTGCCGTTCTCTAGCCCACCGGCCTCTGCTCACTCAAGCCAGTCATGTGTGACGCTGTTTCGTTGTGAAAGCGAAACTCCTTTGTTTGGCCTTCCAAAAGAGGACGCGACTAGAAATCAGTGGTTAAGTTGTATTTACAACACTGTTCCAGAACGGTTCAACCCAAATATTCAGATGTGTCCAGCGCATTTTGTGGAGGACTGTTTCCTGACCCTGGTAGAGTAGACTACAATGCCGGCTGTTCTGACTCAGTGAAAGTAAGCTTTTTTTTTATATTTAAAGGATTTGCCACTGACGATTCAAATGAGAGTTGAGCAGTGTACAGTAATGCTTGTTTGTCATTTCTCCGATCACAAATGCAGACATGGTTTTATGTTTACGGTGGTTTTATCTCTCGTCCGCACTCAGGCTGGGTAAGTGTACTATGATTTATGTATGTGGTTGTTGTTTTTTTAAGAGAATTTCAGGTTGTTTATTGATCATTTTCACAGCTTTCACATGACACTCTCAATTTAATGAGAGGTTTCTCTCTGTAGGAGCCATTTTTTGGTTGTTTGTAATTTTCTTTCACACCACAAGAGGGTGAATAATGTATTTATGCTCTCAAGTCAACTCAGATCTGTGCGCCAAAGAAGGTCAAACAAACTTTTCGATGGACTTGAATGGGTTGTTTTTTATTTTTGTTGTTTGCTTTGTATTTTTATTTATCATGGTGGAGACTATAGGAAGTCGACTGATCAGCAGGAAAAGCGCGTTATGGCTCTGGTTTAAAAGCACGCGCTGGATTTGAAAAGTTGTTCGTGGATTTCGTGTCAGGATCCTGCCCTGACAGTCTTGTCTGTCCTGTCTTTGTTTAATGTGTCTTTGTTTATTTTGTGCCTGAGCACATGGCTGTGTCTTTGTTTGTGTTGGCCACGTGCTCCTCTTGTCCTGCCTTCTCGTTTTCAGTCACTACGCCCCCTTGTTTAGTCCTTGTTTGCCCAATTGTGTTCACCTGATCCTCGTGTGCTGCTCCCTTTATATTGTGCTCATTTCCCTCTGGTCTTTGCTGGTTCGTTTTGTGTGTGTGTGTGTTCTGTTTGCTAGTGTCTTTAGTCTTGTTAGAGCGTGCTATTCAGTATATTGCATCCAGTCTAGTTTACTTGTTAATTAATTTGTTCCCGTGTTTAGTCAATAGTATAGTTACAGTCTTTGTGGTTTGTTTTTTTTATTTAAATTTTTGAACCTTTTGATTTTGTCCTTTTATTTTCTTTCTAGTTTGTTTGGCTTCCTCCATTTCAGCGGCACCTCGTTGAGGGTCAAGCACAAAGATCGTTTCAGACGTAGCATGTAGGAACTATAGGATAAACAAGAATTCTGAATTAATAATAATGAAGAACCATAATAAAACAAATGTCCAGTATAATGTTACTAGTTCGTAACGGTTTGACAGCTTACCATTAACTTCCAGTGACAATTGTTTATATTTACGAAGGAAATCACCCCATCGTACTTCTCAAAGTCTACCTGTATCATAAAAGGATATAAATTCAAGCAGTTATTTTTGTGTTGATGTAAAGACTCAAAAACAATTCTGGAGTTACTTACTTTTCATAAACCTTGTCTGGCCAGCTGCTCCCTAGTACCATACAGCATTACTCCTGTGATGTAATGACTTAGTTGGTATAGGTGAGAATTTGAGCCCTTTGTATTAAGAACGGCTCGGATGTAACTCTCTATAGCCTGAATCCAATAGAAAAGAGAAAAATGGCAGTATTTAAACTGAAATTACCCTGATTTTGTCCCAAAAGCTATTTGCTATGCTTTTTTACTCGTGTGTGTGTGTATATATTTAAAAAATATTGTCATGATGAGCATACCTCACCAAATAACCATTCATGGGGCTTCAGTGTCTGGAAAGTACTGTGATGGAGCAGGTACTCTTTTTATTCTTTTGGGTCCTGCAGAATAGCTACAATCAGCTCCGTTGGTTTACTTGTCCACAACACATCAACCTACAATGACAAACTTGAATAAATTCTCTTAAATTAAATATCCAATTAAAATAAATGATAAAATAAATGATAAAATAATCTTTCTGCTTAACTGTTTATAGTGCTTTTTGGGTAATTTTTATTGTATGTAATATTAATATTCTTCTTTCTCTGAAACGGGGACTTCTGGAGGAACATTACAGGGATCACATGCTGTGTCTTGTTTCTCTCTCTTCATAGCTGTTGGTAAAACAGAAATGTTTTTTTTTGGCACTCTGTTGGGCGCAGGGTAGAATTTTGATTTTTTTGCCAGGAACCTTTTCTGTTTCCTCATCCATGATTCCTGGGGTTCTCCACCGTCCACTGGTGGTGCAGGCTTGAGCAGTAAACCTTGGGACAGTTTGTTCTGGATTACATACTCTTTGTAGCGACCTTGTAGGGATGTGAACATTTTTCTGATGAATGTTCCTGATGTCATTTTTTTCATTTTGGCCATGATGGAATGTTTGACAATGCCGAACTACTTCTCTACATGACAGTTGGTGTCCCGTGTCGTTTCTGCTACTGCATGAGAGAGGTTTGAGGCATGTCTTCTAAGGTCCCCCAGGAGCAAGCCACTCCACATTGGAAAAATTCCAATATACAGGTGCATCTCAATAAATTAGAATGTCATGGAAAAGTTCATTTATTTCAATTCAACTCAAATTGTGAAAACGCGTATAGCTAATCAATTCAATGCCCACAGACTGAAGTAGTTTAAGTCTTTGGTATTTTAATTGTGATGATTTTGGCTCAAATTTAATAAAAACCCACCAATTCACTATCTCAACAAATTAGAATACTTCATAAGACCAATAAAAAAAAAATTTAGTGAATTGTTGGAAAGTATGTTCATTTACTGTACATGTACTCAATACTTGGTAGGGGCTCCTTTTGCTTTAATTACTGCCTCAATTTGGCGTGGCATGGAGGTGATCCGTTTGTGGCACTGCTGAGGTGGTATGGAAGCCCAGGTTTCTTTGACAGTGCCTTCAGCTCATCTGCATTTTTTGGTCTCTTGTTTCTCATTTTACTCTTGACAATACCCCATATATTCTCTATGGGGTTCAGGTCTGGTGAGTTTGCTGGAAAGTCAAGCACACCAACACCATGGTCAATTAACCAACTTTTGGTGCTTTTGGCAGTGTGGGCAGGTGCCAAATACTCTGGAAAATGAAATCAGTATCTTCAAAAAGCTGGTCAGCAGAAGGAAGCATGAAGTGCTCCAAAATTTCTTGGTAAACGGGTGCAGTGACATTGGTTTTCAAAAACACAATGAACCAACACCAGCAAATGACATTGCACCACAAATCATCACAGACTGTGGAAACGAAACACTGGACTTCAAGCAACTTGTGTTATTAGCTTCTCCACCCTTCCTCCAGACTCGAGGACCTTGGTTTCCAAATTAAATACGAAACTTGCTCTCATCTGAAAATAGGACTTTGGACCGCTGGGCAACAGTCCAGTTTTTCTTCTTCTCCTTAGCCCAGGTAAGAGTTTTTTTTGACGTTGTCTGTGGTTCAGGAGTGGGGTAACAAGAGGAATACGACAACTGTAGCCAAATTCCTTGACACGTCTGTGTGTGGTGGCTCTTGATGCCTTTGACCCCAGCCTCAGTCCATTCCTTGTGAAGTTCACTCAAATTCTTGAATCGATTTCGCTTGACAATCCTCATAAGGCTGCGTCTCTCGGTTGGTTGTGCATCTTTTTACTTCCACTCAACTTTCTGTTAACATGCTTGGATACAGCACTCTGTGAACAGCCAGCGTCTTTGGCAATGATGTTGTGGCTTACCTCCTTGTGAAGGGTGTCAATGATTGTCTTCTGGACAAACTGTCAGATCAGCAGTCCTCGCCATGAATTGTGTAGCCTTGACCAAACTGAGAGACCATTTTGAAGGCTCAGGAAACCTTTGCAGGTGTTTGAGTTGATTAGCTGATTGACATGACACCATATTCTAATTTGTTGAGATAGCGAATTGGTGGGGTTTTGTTAAATGTGAGCAAAAATCATAACAATTTAAAAGAACCAAAGACTTAAAATACTTCAGTCTGTGTGCAATGAATTTAATTAATACACGAGTTTCACAATTTGAGTTGAATTACTGAAATAAATGAACTTTTCCACGATTTTCTAATTTATTGAGCTGCACCTGTAAATAATTGTTGAACCATGAAATGTTTAATATGGCAGTGCTGTTTTTTCACGTCACAATGGTCAGATTTGTTGTTGCATGACATTGCCTCTGTATGACAGTGTCAGTGTTATTTTTTGTGACAGTATAAATATTGGTTTGTTGTTCCATGAAATGTTCTCTATATAAGAATCTTAAAGGGATAGTTCACCCAAAAATGAAAATTCTGTCATTAATTACTCACCCTCATGTCGTTCCAAATCCGTAAGACCCCCCTTCATCTCGGAACACAAATTAAGATATTTTTTGATGAAACCGGAGAGCTCTCTGACCCTCCATAGACAACAACGATATTACCACAATCAATGCACAGAAACGTAGCAAGGACATCAGTAAAATAATCCATGTGACATCAGGGATTCAACCGTAATATTATGAAGCTTCGAGAATACTTTTTGTGCACAAAAGAAAACAAAAATAACGACTTTATTCAACATTTCATCTCCTCCGCGTCACACTATAGCGCCATTTTGGAGAGTATCACATACAGGATGATTTTACAGATCCCTTGATACGTATCTGCACCTTGATCGTGGTAATTACATTTCTGTCTGATGAAAGAAAGATTCTTTTGAAGCAGGGTGAAGCCAGTTCGTTTGTGTGTGTGAGTGAGTGAGTGAGTGAGTGAGTGAGTGAGTGAGTGAGTGAGTGAGTGAGAGAAAGAGAGAGTTATACTATCAGATTGATGAAATGATATTGGATGCAGTTCAGGGTAGGATGAAATAGAAAACTTGTAATACTCCCAATAGTTTGTATAAGTGTGTGTGTGTGTGTTAGCGTGAGTATGCATGCATCCAAACATGAACAGATCCAAGGCCTTTATGTTTGCAAGCACACGTACATATGTGAACGTGAACATGATCAACATGCTCCTGAACACTAATAGTTTCTATTACTTTCATTCTTTCCCATTCACTTTGAATGGCTGGACATTTTTGACCGAGAACACCACAAGTGTGACTTTGTGCCATTTTGTACAAAATAAAAGCATTTAAATGCAAAATCCCTGATTAAACATTAAAGCACACTATTGTGATAAACAGTGCAAATTTTCATCAGTTTTTATTTAATATTGTGAAAATTATTCATAAATAATGCTTTTTTCACTCAAAAAATGAGGTGCCTACTCTCAGATAAATGAGGCCTACGATTAATCAGAAGCAAATATAAATACAAAACCAGTCCTAAATGAAAGAAAAGAAGTTGACAAAAAGATTGAATCCAATATTTGGTAATAATATAGCATAATGAGTGATTTATAAGTAATTTTTTGAGGGAGTGCCTTTTTTGCTCTGTAACCTCGTAGGTGTAACAAGGTTAGAAAAGTATGAAAATGATAAAAAAAAAAATTTAGAAGTAGTTATACCCTTTGTGAACAATGTCACAAAATGTCAATCCAATGCGATAACATTAACTAGTATTTTCGGGAAAAAGAAACATTTTTCAGAGCAAAAAGGACCCGAACATCACAAATAGAGCAGCTACACCTCCACCTCTCCTAACAGTCCTGCAAACACTCATGAAAGTAAAGTTAGGAGGGGCTGTTTCATTGAGGACTGTTGCACTGCAGCTGTCTTCTAGCCATGTTTCATTTAGACACATAAAATCCAGGTTGTTTTGTGGTTATTAAAGGGGTCATATGATGCTGCTAAAAATAACAGTATTTGGTGTAATGCAATGTGTTTATGCAGTTTAAAGTAAAAAAAACACATTATTTTCCACATACTGTACATTATTGTTTCTTCTCTATGCCTTGCCTTTCTGAAACGCGTCGATTTTTACAAAGCTCATCGGTCTGAAAAGCGAGGTGTGCTGTGATTGGACAGCTATCCAGTGCGTTGGGATTGGCCGATATAACTCAAGAGTGAGACGGAAATGTTACGCCCCTCAACATACTGTGATGATGCCCTGTCAGGCCGGAGCGATGATTCAAAAACATGAAAACCCATTATAAACAAGGCATTCATTGCATCCAGTGGGGACATAATTATGGATGTATAATGAATTTTATATACTGACTTTTTACGTGTTGCATCGCGCCGCTTAAACATAAAACCATGTATGCATTTGTGATCGGAGAAATTACAAACAACCAGCGCTACTCTACCCTGTTCAAAAAAAACTTGCTTTAAATATATAAAATATAAAACTCTTTAAATATAAAAAAAAAAACTTACAGTCTGTGAGTCAGAACAGCCGGCATTGTAGTCTACTTTTCCAGGATTAGGAAACAGTCCTCCATAAAATGTGTGCACACATCCGAATATTTGGGTTGAACAGTTCTGGAACAGTGTTGTAAATCCCACTAAGCCACTGATTTCTAGTCGTGTCCATTTTGGGAAGGCCAAACAAAGTAGTTTCGCTTTCACAAACGAACTAGCGTCACACAGACCCACGGCCTTACAATAGAGAAGAGGGGCGGTGGGGGATATAAAAGGGAGGAATTGCCGGGGGCTAGAGTGAGTGGAGGCCGGCTTGAGAACGGCGCGGCCAGCGTTTGACGGGGGCCGACGAAGGAGCGTCCGGAAGGGCATGTGACGACTCCGGGCTGGACTCCACATCGTCCACGGTGAAAGCCGATCCGGCAAAAACAGGGCAAAGTTGTAGTATTTCCTCAGCAAACAGCACGGATCAGCTCCAGGCATGACAAAACAGATATCGTCCTCTTTTGGAAGACCAAAAAAAAGTAGTTTCGCTTTCACAACGAAGCACACAGCGTCTTTTACGACATGGCGGTGGGAACAACAATACTATAGTGAGAATAAAAGTTACGCCTTCTTTCTTTCTTTCTTTGCGTGAACATTTGGGCGCTGTTATGCAAATCTTCCCACATAGTGAAATAGACATGTGGGGGCGTGTTAGAACAAGCCGTTTTAGGTGTGTGGTTGACTCTTAACTTTTATAAAGGATATTTCTTTGGATTTGAGACTTTAGGCTTTGCAAATTTACAGATCTTCTTTATACACCAAGAGCTTGTAACACTCCAAAGAGAAGGAAAAATTTAAATCACATCATATGACCCCTTTAAATCATGATCAGCAGTGTTTATTTTTTAGTGAGCGAATGTTTAAAATGCTAACTTGATGGCGTTGCATTTTGTCTCAACAGCAATCTTAGTTTGATGCATAACAGGCCGCAGATTAGATGAGTAAGCCTTACGGCTTGAGAAGGCTTTAAACTTTCTATCACGTGATAAAACAGAAATAGAGAAGGCTACTGGCACACTGAGTTCCCGCTTGTTCTGTAAACATTTGTGAAAGTTGCTATCATAGCGGGGACCCGGCACATATCACTGAGAGCTGTTATCAATTGTTATTGGTTCACCTATAGCAGATGGAGGAGGATTTGGGCCCTGGCGTTGTGGCAGCGGCCAGAGAGCTCTCACAGGAGCTGGGCCCACAGGCTTTGGTGGTTGTGGGGTCCGCCGTTTTTTTTATTGATATCTGGGGGCATACACAATTCCTCCATTTTCTGTGAGAAACTTAGAAGTGGAGATGCTGGAGAGAGGGATAGTGTGTCTGGTGAGCGGGGCTGTGGCTCTGGTGTTTCTGGTGGCTATGATATGTTTTCCTGGCTTCCCTGGATGTTTTCCATAAAGTCATCCTTGGGTGCTGAGTCTTGGAGCTGTTGTAGTACGTCACAGTCTGTCTGTGATGAGCTCTGTGGGCAGGGTTCAGCCGGGATGTCCATGAGCAGTGCTTGTTGTGGCTGTGTGGCATTATCAGTGTCCTTGTGGGATTCTTCAACCACATGATGACTCGGAAGCTGATATGAAGTCCTATGGTCACTCATACTCTGTCCAGGTGTGTGTGCATTCAGGATGGCACAAAAGAGGGCATACTTTAGATCTTGTTTTCAGTTGTGGTTTAAATATTGGTTCTGTTTTGTCTGAATATATTTTTATTTCAGATCATAATTGCATTTCATTCTACTTATTTTGTAACTGAGATACGCCATCTTGTAGTTGAGTAATTAATTCTCACATCCTGAATAACCTTTCTGCAGAAAAATTATCTGCTGTTTTTGATAGTTCGTCCATTAATATGTCAAATGGTAGTGTTTATGTTCAAGTACAATCTTTTAATGAGCATTGCCTTTCAGTCTTGAATGAAGTTGCTCCTGTGAAGTCCAGAGCAGCTTGTCTGTTAAATTCCACCCCTTGGATCAATGACAGTATCTGCTATTTTAAACGTATTTGCCATAAAACCGAGTGTGGCGAGGGCTTGGTCCGTACGGATCAACTACGATCCGTTTAACCACTAGTGTTGGGTTGTTATTGAACGATTCGTTCATTTTAAAGGAATCTTTAATGTGACTCGGGAAGAACGAGTCGTCTCGGGGAGTGATTTGTTCAGTCGCGCATCCGCAACATCCTATAGCTTCTGTACTGGAATTAGTCAAGTAGTTCACCTGTTTCGAGTCTTCGGGTTTGAGTCGTTCATTCATCACGTGACAGCCCCATAAGCTTAAACCAATGCAGTCTGAGCCGGAAAGAGAATTGATTAGTTCTCTCGAGTCTTTGGGTTTTTCCGAGTCGTTCGTTCATCACGTGACAGCCCCATAAGTTTAACCTATGCAGTCTGAGCCGGAAAGAGACTTAATGATAATAACCAACTCTTTATTACCTTTGTTACAACATTCAGTGTTATGGAAAAGAACCATAATGACAGAAATTCACACATTTATAAACTAAGAATTAATAAGCTACATTTTGAGACCAGAAACGCATCATGTAACTGTTAGAGTAAATAATAATTATAATAATGATGATAATAATAATAATAATAATAACTATGCACCCGTTTGTACGGAAGCTTGTAAATTAACTAATTTCTCTATCCAATGCTGTCACGTGACAAAAGAATGAACGATTCGAAAGACTCGAGAGATTAACTAATCAATTCTCTTTCTGGCTCAGACGGCATTGGTTAAAGTGTATGGGGCTGTCACGTGATGAACGAACGACTCAAACCCGAAGACTTGTCAGATAAGAGGTGAGGTGAGCTAATCATAGACTGAAGACCCAGGTAAACAATGAATTAATCTTTTCTGTTTCTTATAGCACTTTTGTATTGTTTGTAGTGTGATCAACGTTTGCGCAAGTAGTAGATGTGTTAAGGAAGTAACACGTAACATTTTAATTATATTTTGCTAAAATGAACGAAATGACTCAAAAAAAGATTTGTTCATTTTGCTGAACGAGACTCAAAGGTCAGAGTCGGTAAAATGATCCGAACTTCCCATCACTATTAACCACCAGTAATTGGCGTGGAGAGACCGCATAAAGAGGCCCGGGAATGAGAAGGCAGGCAGAGAGGTGACAGAATGCTGACTGGTGTGCGTGTGTGGAAACTGTCTGCTCTGGAGAGTCCATGTATATTGCTTATGCAACTGTGTTATATTGAGCGCTGGTAGCGCGACGTTCTGTTTATTTACTAAAACCTGAATAAAATCACCAGCAGCAGTCAAGCCGACCCCATCCTCTTCCTTCTCGATCATTGACTTTGTTACACCGAGCGTCTGTGGAAATCTACTCGACTACTAGTTCACTATCAGCATTTAAAATAACTTTTAATGGATTTTAACAAGGTAAAGGATGCCAGAATTAAGTATTTCTCTAATTTAATATCTAGCAGCAGACATAATCCCCAAATTTTGTTTGACACCATACATAAAATTGTCTCTCTATCACCTGCGGTTCAAATCTCTTCAGCTGATGAGTGCAACAGTTTACTCCATTTTTATGTGGATAAGATAAACAATATACAAAATAATATTACTCTCTCTCCCTCACTTCAAATACTTTTGTGTCTCCAGGCCAGTAACCCTGGATAATTTTTCCCCAATAACAATTGATGATCTCACTAAGTTTATTTAGGTCTATGAAAAGTTCTTCTAGTCTTCTGGATGTGGTACCCACTGCCTTGTTTAAAAATGTTATTGACATGATTGGTCCCTGTGTGTTATCTATAATGAACAATTCATTAACATCTTGTCAAGTTCCAGGTTATTTTAAACAAGCTGTGGTTCAACCTATTCTAAAGAAAACAAGTCTTGATCCATCCTTACCCCAAAATTATAGACCTATTTCTAAGTTACATTTTATGGCTAAGGTCCTGGAAAAAGTTGTTGTAGATCAGCTCTCGGCGCAGATGCGCGAGCTTGTCAAGTGAATATACCTTTCTCACAGACATCACTGGAAAGTTTGTAGTTCGGTCGCAGCTGTTTTAGATGGTTATAATGTGTTTAATAAATTCCAATCTAGCTTTCGTCATATGCACTCAACTGAAACTGCTCTTCTTAGAGTTTTAAAGGATTTGTTTATGCAAGGTGATGCAGGAGAATGCTCTGTACTAGTTTTATTGGATCTCACTGCTGCTTTTGATACAGTTGATCACTGTATATTAATTGAGAGGCTTGGACAGGAGGTGGTATCTCTGGAACAGCCTTGAGTTGGTTTTCATCATACTTATCAGACAGGTCTTTCTCAGTAAGAGTTCAAAATTATACCTCATCAACAGCACCTGTGTCCTGTGGTGTTCCCCAGGGATCTGTTTTGGCCCCATTGCTTTTTGCTTTATATTTGCTGGGGAAACTGATGAGTAATTTTGAAGGCATTCGCTATCATTGCTACGCAGATGACATTCAACTATATATTTCTTTTAAGTCTCATGAAATTACAAAATTGTCTACTCTTTTAAATTGTTTAAACTCTATTGAAGTCTGGATGGCAAATAATTACTTGGTTAAAAACAGAAGTACTTATCTCAGCTCATGTTGGTGTTCTCCCAAAAGTGATGGAAAGTCTTGATTCTTTATCACATTCTGTTAAATCTACCCTTCGTAATTTAGGTGTTCATATGGGACAAGCTTTCAGTCTTGATCAACATGTGAATTATTTGGTTTGTAACTGCTTTTATCAGTTGAGAAACATTACAAAATTGAGGCCAGTTGTGTCCACAGCGGAGATGGAAATGATTATACATGCATTTATTTCCTCCCTCCTTCATTATTGCAACTCTCTTTTTACTCGTCTTAGTAATTCATCCCTCAAACGTTTACAAGTGTTTCAAAATGCTGCTGCTAAGCTTTTAACCAAGTCATCAAACCGATCTCAAGAACAAGTGTCACAAAGTGCTTTACAATAGAAATATAAAATTAAGAATAAAAATAGACATGACAAAATAATAAAAATGTCCACCTCTTTTAAAAAAAAAAGAGAAGACTGTGCCTTTGAAGTAGTTGCTCCCAAGTTGTGGAATGCTGTTCCTGTGGAACTGAGATCTGTGGACACGGTGGAATTTTTTTTTTTTTATTCTTCATTTTATATTTCTGTTGTAAAGCACTTTGTGACGCTTGTTCTTCAAAGGTACTATAGAAATAAATATTACTTACTCTGTTCTATTGTGAATAAAATATTGGCTCATGTGATTTGAAAGTGTTTTAGTTTTCATTTTATTCAAATTTAAAAAACGTCCCAACATTTCCGGAATTTGGGTTGTGTGAGTGAACTTGGGTACATTTTGTTCAAAAGTTTGTTAGATAACTGTGTAGCTGATCAAATATATTTAATAGTTATCCCTATAGAAACATGGGATTTGTGCCCTATACTATTTAAAAAATAATAATTTCAAGATCAATGTACGTCATTCATGGAAAGTTTCAGGGACGTATAACTTATAAAAATGCATCAAAATCATCAACATTTTGAATAGCAATTGTCTACTTTCGCTGTTATATAAGGGTTCACTTTTATGTCTTTTCACATTTCTCTGTTTTTTTATGATTTACTGATAAGAAAACAAGGAGAATGAAGAACTAGATGAAGTTGAGGAGAAAAATATTGTCAAACCTGAAGAAAAACCTTTGAGTCGCTCTCAAACCAAACAAAAATATTTAAAGAAAAGAAGAGCCAAGGAATCTTTAACCTGAACGAAAAAAAAAACCCTTGATGTTCACATGAGAGTTCATACTGGAAAGAAACCGTTCACTTGGGATCAGTGTGGGAAACGTTTTGCACAATTAGCAACCCATAAGATACACATGAACATCCACACGAGAGATAAACTATACGCATGTGATCAGTGCGGGAAAATATTTTTAAGGGCTTCAGACCTAAAGAAACACCTGAGAGTTCATACAAAGGAGAAGCCACATTCATGTTATTTGTGTGGAAAAAGATTTTCATGTCTACAATATTTGAAAGAACATCAGAAAATACATACTGCTGTGAGAGAGTACATGTGCTTTGAGTGTGAAAAGACTTTTACTACAGCGCAGTGTTTAAAACAGCATGAGAGGATTCACACTGGAGAGAAATCTTACAAGTGTTCACACTGTGACGAGATTCAGTCAGTCAGCAAATCTGAAAACACATGAGAGGATCCACACTGGAGAGAAACCGTACACATGTGCTCAGTGCGGTAAGAGTTTTGCACTAAAAGAATACCTTACGACACATATGAGAGTTCATACTGGAGAGAAACCTTTCACTTGTGATCATTGTGGAAAGAGCTTTACTCACTCGTCAAACCTTAAGGAACACATGAACATCCACACTAGAGAGAAACTGTACACATGTGAGCAATGTGACAAAACATTTTTGTGTGCTTCAGACCTGAAGAAACACCTGAGAGTTCATACAAAGGAGAAGCCACATTCATGTTATTTGTGTGGAAAGAGTTTTTCATGTTTACAATATTTGAAAGAACATCAGAAAATACATGCTGCTGTGAGAGAGTACATGTGCTTTGAGTGTGAAAATACTTTTACTTCAGCTGAACATTTGAAACGACACGAGAGGATTCACACTGGAGAAAAACCTTATAAGTGTTCACACTGTGACAAGAGATTCAGTCATTCAGCAAATATGAAAACACACGAGAGGATCCACACTGGAGAGAAACCTTACAAGTGTTCACACTGTGACAAGAGATTCAGTCTGTCATCACATCTGAAAAGACACGAGAGGATCCACACTGGAGAGAAACCGTATCACTGCACTGCATGTGGGAAGTGTTTCAATAATTAATCTTCTCTACACAGTCATACAAAAAACATTCACAGTAAATAGATCACCTTCAGATCCAGCACTTTCAGATCTGATGCTGTGTCCTTAACAAATGCAACACAATAACGCATTAAGCAATAAAATATAATCTGGATAAATCTGGCCTAAGCAGACATTACAAGTGACATGACAAAGAAACATTATCTAAAGTTTTCACAGTGAATAAAGTTCATCTTCAAAATCAGCAGATTCAACTGTGAGATTCAGATCAACTCAAAGATGGAGTTCCTCCCCAAAGAACAATGTCAGAAAGTTTTATTCTTGAATATAATTTTGTTTGATGATATCATTGTGCTTTCTTATGAGTTTCATATTATGTTCAATTGTCTTATAATGCATATGTATCACTTGTAGTTTGCTTACTCTTTCAAGAAGGTAAGTAGACATTTTTAGAAACCATTCTTGTTCAGGAAGCTGAAGAAGAGACTAACACTTTTAAGAGACACCTAGATTTAATGAAAATTTTGTTCTTAATTGTTGCTCTTAAAACAAATTAATTTGTCCAGTACCGAAAGTAGAACTGATAATATCAGAGCTTAAGAAAATACTCTTAGTACTAATTATTGCTACATAAACATGATCAAGATCATTGTATCTTGCCAATCATTTTCATTATTCTTGCACGTCTGTGCTATTACTAATCTAATTTAATTTTCAATTTTGAGTTTGGCTTCCAAGGATTATAAAGACAATATGTTTGAGGTAAAGCAATCTGATGTGTTGGTATATTGGATCCATGCATTAGTCCTTAAAATGACATAAACCTGTAGTTTATTACTGTTATTAAATATAACAGTAATAAACTACAGGTTTATGTCATTTTTGTTCAAACATGCTGAGTCTTTGCTATAGATTTTTACATTTCAGAATATGAGGCCTTTTTTTCTGTAGAAAAAAAAAATCCCAGATTTATGAGCAGTATCGTGATAATAGTAATACCGTTAAAACCTTAATGATACCCATCCCTTGTCAGTAGAAAAGAGAGATCCATCTCATTAGTTTTCACTTTTACTTTCTGTAATTATTGATCACTTTTGCCTTGAGTAATTGTTGATTAAATGTTAACTTTTTATTAATACATTATCTTTACTTTTTATATTTTATCAACAACTTTTATTGTCTGCTATAATTGTATTTGCATTAGGAAAATATTTGCTTTTGGGGCTTTCTGTTTTAAATTTCTCAATAAAGCCATTGAATTGAATTGAACTGAAAGCCTTTATTGTCATTGTATTTTTCTGCAATGAAATTAGTAGCACTGCTCCTGACTGGTGTTAGACAACAAACATATAACCACAGACAATACATGAGATTATTGACTGTACAGTAGAATTATAAAAGTATATGGGTCATTCTATAATTGGCAGTATATTTGAAATTTGACAATGTGAAGAAAAAAAGTTTTAATTTTTTTCCCAAAAACGCAAACATGACCTTACATAAAACACTTAAAATCAAGTACTTATTCTATTAGCCAAGCTTAGGGTTATCTGGTTTCGAGATTTATTTATTTTTTATTCAAAAAGCAGATGTTAGATACAGACCTGCCAACCTGTACACATTTCGACCTTAAAGGGATCATATGACATTGCTAAAAAGAACATTATTTTGTGTATTTTGTGTAATGCAATTTGTTTATGCGGTTAAAAAACACATTTTCCACATACTGTACATTATTGTTTCTCCTCTATGCCCCGCCTTTCTGAAATGTGTCGATTTTTACCAAGCTCATCGTTCTGAAAAGCGAGGTGTGCTCTGATTGGTCAGCTATCCAGTGCGTTGTGATTGGCCGAATGCCTCAAGCGTGTGACAGAAATGTTACGCCCCTTAACATACACAGCAAAAAGTCCAGTGTTAAATTAACTCTCACAGACTTTTTCAGAGTTTATATAGCTCCTTATATAACACTTTAACACTTGGGGAAGTTGTGGCCTAATGGTTAGAGAGTTGGACTTGTAACCCAAAGGTCTCGTACCGGCAGGGATTGTAGGTGGGGGGAGTGAATGTACAGTGCTTTCTCCCACCTTCAACACCACGACTGAGGTGCCCTTGAGCAAGGCACCGAACCCCCAACTGCTCCCCGGGTGCCGTAGCAAAAAAATGGCTGCCCACTGCCCCGGGTGTGTGTGTTCACTTTGGATGGGATAAATGCAGAGCACTAATTCCGAGTATGGGTAACCATACTTGGCCACATGTCACGTCACTTTTACTTTTTTAAAATAGTTAAATATTTAACACTATGCCAGAGACTCTAAAAAAAAAGTGTTAAAATAACACTAAAATGGATACAGAAAAACAACACTGTTCAGAGTTGCAAGGTGGTTAGAATTGAGAAAACATCTTGTGATAGGAACATTTCAAGCATTTGATTGCTGACCACATTCTCATCCCCTATGGAAAATGATTTAATTGGCCCAAACTCATTATGTTTGAGGGTGAAGGTTTCCCAATGGTAAGCAATGGCCCATCTGATGCTTTTTAGCTAATGGTTTTATGTTTTTGAAATAAAAATAAAAAAATCTTTGAACATCTTATGTGTGGCTTCGAATTTCATTGACCACATATATAATAAGGGGCCAATTTTCCTTATAGAAGAGGGGTAGTGTATCATGTAATGATATTTGGGAATCAGATTTTTATGTGGATACAAGTATTTAAATAATTTGTGGTGGTCAGCAATCAAATTCAAATACACTGTCAAGCCTGAAGTGAGACAAGGTGAAAACACAATGTTCATTATTTGAAGTAACAAAAGCAACAAACTCCAGTGTTTGTGTCCTGGAGGAACAATGTCTACTAACAAAAGTGGGAGATTTTTCACAAGACATAATGTCTGAATGGAATTTAAACCAAAGCTATTACCAGCACTATACAAAATAACCTTTGTGGGATTATTTTTACATTCTAAAAATCCATAATCAAAAGAATAAATCCTTGAAAGTAAATCCTCTTCAGATATAAAGTTGTGTGAGATGTCCAAAAAGCAATTTGGTTTCATATTGAGCCACGCCCTCAAGAAGGTCATGCATTATTATTGAACGAGTAGTTATTGCTAACATGAAAGTACTTCAGTGTATTAATTATGGAATTTTTTTTCAAACCATACAGTGACCTTAATTGTGGGTTTTCCTGGAGAGATTTGCAATGCATTTCAAAGATTTCTTGTCCACGAAGGACCACCTTAGGATCATCCTCACTGTATACTGTTTGAGAATCATTCTTTTCAATCAAACAAAGGGCGACAGAAATGATGGCTACTAAATGACTCATTAAAACCAAGAATTGAATGCATCCCTAGATTATCACCAGTGATTTGTGCGATGGTGCCATCTGCTCATCTGAGAATGGAAGACTTAATACTTGGCTTTCAAGTATCTTTATATCATTTATCAATGGTGCCAGTATAACATCAAAACCGTACTTGCTTACATCTTGTGTGTGAAAAAGTGCCAACAGATAAATGTTCATCAGAACCGAGTTAAATTTTGGGGGCAAATTTCTTACAATAAAATAAAGACAGCCAATTTTGTGGATACTACGTTTGGAGCCAAGGGGGTTAGCTATTTCAAAATCATCATAGTATATTTGAATTTGTAATGCATGTCTCTTTGTTGTAAATAAAGGGTGGGATTTAAAACAACTTCCAGCGCTAAAATCTGTAAAAGTGTCAGGCTCTGATCTACAATCTTTCCTTAGGAGATCACAAATGTCTGGATTTCTGCACATGCATTTCAATGTTTCTAAAATTGGCACATATATAAAAGTATCATTCACTGGTACTTGGTCATAAGTACCAGATTTCTTATTCAATTTGTTGTCATACCGCACACCTAGTGTTATCTCAACGGGCTCTACAACTCCCCATTTTTCTTTAAAGTATTTATTCCGTTTCCATTCTGTATTCAGATTTGTGAATGGGTTTTCTAATTTTTCAAAAGATTCATTTATTACAGTTTTGTACGGGTCATTTGCAGGCAAAGCAGAAAGTATGTTATGCTTTGCTTGCAAGTGAAGCTCATCTGGTAGCTCCTCTAAATCTCCCACAATTGAGGACACCAAACTGTTTGGAATCCCACTTGCTTGTATTTTGGCCACAATGGATTCACACAATTCTTTAGTTGAATTTTTAGTAAGCCCTGAATCATTGTTTACCAGATGAAGCACTGGAACAAGGAGATAGATGCTGGGGATTCATAAGTCCTCCAAAGCAAAGAATATTATACTTATTATATATATATATATATATATAGTTTTGGTGAAAGGGTTACTTTTTAAAAAAAATGTACTGCATTACAATATTGCATTACCCTCCAAAAAGTAACTAAGTAATGTAATTGGTTACTTTTTTAGGAAGTAATGCGTTACGTTACTTTTGCGTTACTTTCGCATTACTTTTTAAATGTGAGCAGGGCTTGATTGTTTTTAATATAAGAAGTTCTATTTATAGCAAATATAACAGCACTTTCAAACCAAAAAGTGTAATGAATAAACCTCAGGCTGAAGCAAAAGTAAATTCACGTCTGTACAGTAGAATGCAGGAGAAGAAGCACTCTTCAGCAATAAAAAAAACAAACAATGAAGCACAATTGTTAGTTTATCTAAAGTTATTTTTGCTTATTAGTGTGGTTGAATTGGATTATCAAAGGTCAGCAGCAAAGATATTGTTTAATAAAATGGGATTAGATACATTTGGGTTATTTAAAAAACATATTTACTTATTGCAGGTTTGGTGTCATTAGTCTGATGTTTTAAATTCATTTTGATGAATACTAAATCTGTTTTATGTGAGTGGGATCAATTAATGCACATTCACATTTAGTCTAGAACTACAGTAGCATCATGTTCACACGGCGCACACAATTCCTCTGTATTTCCGATTTCTCCCAATATGGGGACAGGGGAGCTGTCAGGCAATACAAGGGAAAACAAAGTAACTGGCTTTTGAAAAAAGTAACTCAGATATTTTCTTATAAATTAAAAAAGTAATGCGTTACTTACTAGTTACTTGGAAAAAGTAATCCGATTACGTAACTCGCGTTACTGTCACAATTTAGCCGCCCCACACTGTGTGTATGTATGTAGATATATATATATATATTATATTATATCCAGTGGGTACGGAAAGTATTCAGACCCCCTTTAAATTTTTCACTCTTTGTTGTATTGCAGCCATTTGCTAAAATCATTTAGGTTAATTTTTTTTCCTCATTAATGTACACAGAGCACCCCATATTGACAGAAAAACACAGAATTTTTTGACATTTTTGCAGATTTATTAAAATAAAAACTGAAATATCACATGGTCCTATGTATTCAGACCCTTTGCTGTGACACTATTATATTTAACTCAGGTGCTGTCCATTTTTTCTGATCATCTTTTAGATGGTTCTACACCTTCATTTGATTCCAGCTGTGTTTGATTATACTGATTTTTTTTTATTAGGAAAGCCACACACCTGTCTATTATAAGACCTTACAGCTCACAGTGCATGTCAGAGCAATTGAGAATCATGAGGTCAAAGGAACTGCTGAAGAGCTCAGAGACAGAATTGTGTCAAGGCACAGATCTGGCCATGGTTACAAAATAATTTCTGCTGCACTTAAGGTTCCTAGTAGCACAGTGGCCTCCATAATCCTTAATGGAAGACGTTTGGGACGACCAGAACCCTTCCTGAGCTGGCCGTGGCCGTCCAAACTGAGCTATTGGGGGAGAAGAGACTTGGTGAGAGAGGTAAAGAAGAACCTAAAGATCACTGTGGCTGAGCTCCAGATATGCAGTCGGGAGATGGGAGAAAGTTTTAGAAAGTCAACCATCACTGCAGCCCACCACCACTCGGGGCTTTATGGCAGAGTGACCCGACGAAAGCCTCTCCTCAGTGCAAGAAACATGAAAGCACGCATGGAGTTTGCTAAAAAAACACCTAGGACTCCAAGATGTTTAGAAATAAGATGCTCCTGGTCTGATAGACAAGATAGAACTTTTTTGGGGCCTTAATTCTAACGGTTGTTGGGAAGAAAGACCCAGGAGGCACTGCTCATCACACGTCCAATACAGTCCCACAGGAAAGCAGGTGGGTCCGCATCATGCTGTGGGGGTTGTTTTTTTCAGCTGCAGTACAGGACGACGGGTTTGCCAGTCTGAGGGTTAAATATGAATTCCGGCCAGTACAGGGATATCCTGGACGAAAACCTTCTCCTGAGTGCTCAGGACCTCAGACTGGGCCGAAGGTTTTACCTTCCAACAAGACAATGACCCTAAGCTAAAATAACGAAGGAGTGGCTTCAAAACAACTCTGTAACTGTTCTTGAATGGCCCAGCCAGAGACCTGACTTAAACCCAATTGAGCATCTCTGGAGACCTAAAAATGGCTATCCACCAACGTTTACCATCCAACCTGGAGATGATCTCGGCAAGGAGGAATGGCAGAGGATCCCAAATCCAGGTGTGAAAAACTTGTTCTTTCCCAAAAAGACTCATGGCTGTATTAGATCAAAGGGTGCTTCTACTAAATACTGAGCAAAGGGTCTGAATCCTTAGGACCATGTGAAATATATTTCAGTTTTTTCTTTTTTAATAAATCTGCAAAAATGTCAACATTCTGTGTTTTTCTGTCAATATGGGGTGATGTGTGTACATTGAGGAAAAAAAAATTACTTAAATGAGTTTAGCAAATGGCTTGCAATATAACAAAGAGTGAAAAATTTAAGGGGGGCTGAATACTTTCCATACCCACTGTATATATATAAATAAAGTAAAGTGTCCTGAAATATTATGGGGTCCAGTACACTATCAAAAAAAAGTTTCAGAATCACACTGGGGGGGGGGGGGGGGGGGGGCTGGTAAAGTAAGGTACCATAAGTGCCATTTTCCTGGGACTTACGTCCTGGCAGATTGCCTAAATAACACATGTTTTTGGCTGTAGCGCTGCCACGATCGTCGTTGTTTGCATCAAAGTGATTTGAAAGCATAAAGGAGCCGTCTTGTCTGCTCTCCATACTCCTCTAACGGTATTTAAATAATGTCCATCTAACAATCGATCTGGCTGCCAGTCTGCAACAGCCACAACTGGTTTATTTTAGGCAATTTTAGAAATCTGTCTGCCAGGACGTGCCCCGGAAAATGGCACATCTGTCACCCCTGGTAGAGTCCCATATCTGGCCCACACTACAACAAGTCAGAATTCCCCTAAAACCGTTTCTCACACATTGGGCCACATCTGAGCCCGGCACCACACAGTCAACATCCAGAACTCCACCTAAAACCGGTTTGTCACACTGGCCCATATCGGCCCACAAACAGCAGCAACAATCCGACAACTGTACATAAAACCGGCTTTGATGGTGTGTGGCCAATCTGGCCCCAAATGGCCTCTGCCATTGTCCAGAACTCAGACAATGTCTATATTTGGCCCCGATTAGGCCCGAAGTTTATGCTATCAGGTATTTTCTCATAAATTAACTAAATACCAACAATATTAATAAAGGTGCTGACGACTGATGCTTGAGAGACACAACCTTTAATCACATCTCTGATATTCCTTGTTTTATTCAGGACTTTTCCTGTTTTTTATAGAGACTCTTTCACCTAGATATCATATTATAGAGACTGTGTCTGTTCCCCAAATCACTGATTCTTGAGAAGTAGGACAAATCAGGGTGCAATATTGAAAAAATAAAACCTTGTGCTCAGACAAATGAAACTACATTTGTGTCTTAATTTATTCATGAATCTTACATGTACTAAGCTACTGAACTATGCTTTGATTCAACCTCCCAACTTTTATTTTTGATCAAAATGTGCTTTTTACCTTGGACTGTGTAATATAAATGTAACTTTATCTTTAACACAAGTCAAGGTGTTTAAAAAAAAACAAAAAACATTTCAAAACACTTTCACATGTTACCAACAATTCCTCAACAATTAAAATATTATCAAAATATTCACCTGACAGAGATGACACATCTGACAGTGGTGATGAAAACCTGAATTTGTAGTCATTTTAACAATCAAATACATTGAATCAATCAATTACTGTATTAAACAAACACAACAAACAGTGAGTATGTTACTGTTTATAAAGCTTTTATTCAAGATTCACATTTAAGTATTTTGATATATCATTGGAACACAAACGATCTATTTTCTCTCATCTCAGAACAGTATATGTCTGCTGTGCATCTGCTATAGTAACACGGTAACTTTTAAAACAGTTATATGAACACATAAATCAATTAGTTGTTACCTCTATCCATTTACATTCACCAGGATCTTAATATTCACATTTAAACATCATATGATCCCCCGAAACCACAAAAATGATGACGACTTCATGTTGAATGTCAACTCCGTCATTGGCCAATCTTGAAACCTTGCTTTGATATGAGATATTAAGTCTTGCTTTTAATAAAACAAGCTCTTTTTATCATTAAAAAACATTTTCATCCATTTTATAGCATATGAATGATTGAATTGTATCTGTGTTGTTTCAAGGGGAAAAGCATGAACTGTTTATGAATTCCATTTTACAGATTAAACAATGAAGACTTCACAATATTGTTATTTCTGCAGCATGACAAACAAAAAGGTTATTCAAACTGGGAATAAATAAAGAAACAGCGCTTCATGACTTCAGTCTAAAACTGAGTTCTGCATTTTCACAAAAACTCTCGTTATAATTACTGAAGCGCTCTACACTGCACAATCAATCTCTTTTCTGCAGTTTGTTGTTTATGCTGATGAGTGAGTTTGTGAATTCAGTCAGTGAGAGCACACTGAACAACTCCAGAGTTCTCCGCAGTGACGAATCAAAACGCCTCTGATTGGATATTGCATTCATAAGCTCAAGAGAATCATGTGTGATTGGTTATAATGCTCAACACTGCAGACCGCAGAATCATCTCACAACACTCAAAAATAAATCTGATGTAATGTAATAAAGCAAATCTACTATAAATGAAACTGCGAGATCAACACCTTTCATTCATTTCACTTTACACATTTCACATGACAGCTTCTTATAGCACTACTACAAAATATCACCTAAATGAAATCAAATGTATTCCTGTGGAGTCGTTCACAGACGGCACACACTGTGTTCAGCTAATAAAGATCCTCAGCGCAGGACAACAGCAGAATTTGCAGATTTAGTTTCAATTGTCTGAAGTTCTTTATGTTCTCCCTGTTCTTAAATTTCCAGGTACTAATGAGAAACCCCTTCAGACGATTCAGTGTGTGCAGGGAACTGAACAAATCATTCAAAGTGATTCGTGAACAAATGCACACCGTTTTGCAGGCTTCTTTGTTCAGGACCTTGAACAGAATCGACTCAAAAGAGAGATTCATTCGTGAATGGAGCATCGTTCATGACCCAGATAAAAGAGCGCACTTGGAATAAATTACGTTTGATGAGGATTTGTTGAGGACACAGCATCAGATCTGAAAGTGCTGGATCTGAAGATGATCTACTTACTGTGAATGTTTTTTGTATGCTTGTGTAGAGAAGATGAATGACTGAAACACTTCCCCCAAATCATGGAAGTGCAGTGATACGTTTCACTCCAGTGTGGATCCTCTTATGTCTTTTTAGGTCTCCTGAATTACTGAATCTCTTGTTGCAGTGTGGGCACTTATGATGTTTCTCTCCAGTGTGGATCCTCTCGTGTTTTCTCAGATTTCCTGAATCACTGAATCTCTTGTCACAGTGTGAACACTTGTACGGTTTCTCTCCAGTGTGAATCCTCTCGTGTGTTTTCAGATTTGATGACACACTGAATCTCTTGTCACAGTGTGAACACTTGTAAGGTTTCTCTCCAGTGTGGATCCTCTCGTGTGTTTTCAGATTTGAATACTGACTGAATCTGTTGTCACATTGTGAACACTTGTATGGTTTCTCTCCGGTGTGAATCCTCTCGTGCTGTTTTAAACATTTTGCTGTAGTAAAAGTCTTTTCACAATCAAAGCACATGTAATCTCTCACAGCAGTGTGTATTTTCTGATGTTGTTTCAAATATTGTAAACATGAAAAAACTCTTTCCACACAAATGGCATGAATATGGCTTCTCCTTTGTATGAACTCTCAAGTGATTCTTCAGGTGTGAAGCTCTCAAAATGTTTTTCCCCCCCCCCCGCATGGATCCACTGTATAACCAGTTTTTTCTCCTCCAGTGTGAATGTTCATGTGTTTTTAAGAGTGATGGATTGTGTGAAACTCTTTCCCAGGGCACTGATCACAAGTAAAACGGTTTTCTCTCCAGTTGGTCTGTTCATTTGTTTCTTAATGTTTGATGGTTGTTGTGAAACATCTTCCCGCACTGATCCAATGAAAGGTTTCTCTCCGATGTGAATGCTCATGTGACTTTTAAGACACTGTTTTGCTGTGAAACCTTTTCCACACTGAGAGCAGGTGAAAGATTTATTTGCTCTTCTTTTCTTTAAATCCTGTTTAGTTTGAGAGCAACTCGACGTTTTTTTCTCTACTTTTGACATGATTTTTCTCCTCAACTTCACTCAATTCTTCATTCTCCTAATTTCCCTTCATTTAACTCTGAAAATAAAAAGTAAAAATGGTTTAAGTTTTCGTTTATTCATTAAAAACAGAGAAATGTGAAAAGGAGATAAAAATGAAACCCTGATTGTAAACATGTCATATCTTTTTTATGCATTTTTTTTTTATCAATAAAATTGTCCTCTGAAATTAACTATTTGGAAGTATTAATAGCACACATCCCATGTTTCTATATGGAGACCTATTAACAATATTTGCCAACACAAATTAATATAACATACATTAATTTGTTTAAAAAAAAAGTACCCATATCCTAGAAAGTGCTCTTATTTAATGATGCGTCCTCTAGATTATTCAACAGTCTCTAAAGATTTTCCTGTTTACAAACAAAAATCTAATACGCGTTTGAAGCTTATAAAACATTCAGAGAGCCTCATGTTGGAGAATAACCACCAACCTTTTAGTTCTTCAGTATCTTCAGTGTGTTGGATTCTGCAGGGCTCTGGATCTCTAATCTCTTCCTCTCTGTCCTCTTTAATAACACTCCTCTTTGCGGATTTTCAGCTCTTCCGGATGATTAGAATGCCTCGTCTTTCACACTGTAACTGATGGAGATATGCCACATTTATTTGATTATCACATGAATGTGTGATTGGTGTGGAGGAGCTTCACACGTGAAACACCTCATGTGGAAGCAGCAAAAAAAAATAAATAATCAACAATAAATCATGCATTTTTAACTAATTTTAGGAAACTAATTTACACATTTACATAAGTGAAGCAGATTTCCTCCAAATTATATCTTTGAAGAGATCAGAGCCTTATAAATACAAAGTGTTGTCTCTTTGTAAATCATTATTTTACCATATTAAAAGAAAAAGCGTCAACACAAAGAGCACATCAATTTAAAATGTTCATTCAGTAACACTGCAATCACATGATATATTTTATTTTTCATTCTGCCATAGTATTAACAACAAGTGGGTACGGAAAGTATTCAGACCCCTTTAAATTTTTTCACTCTTTGTTATATTGCAGCCATTGCTAAAATCATTTAAGTTAATTTTATTCCCTCATTAATGTACACACAGCACCCCATATTGAAAAAAAAACACAGAATTGTTGACATTTTTTTGCAGATTTATTAAAAAAGAAAAACTTAAATATCACATGGTCCCAAGTATTCAAACCCTTTGCTCAGTATATAGTAGAAGCAACCTTTTGATCTAATACAGCCATGAGTCTTTTTGGGAAGATGCAACAAGTTTTTCACACCTGATTTGGGGATCCTCTGCCATTCCTCATTGTAGATCCTCTCCAGTTCTGTCAGGTTGCATGGTAAACGTTGGTGGACAGCCATTTTTTTAGGTCTCTCCAGAGATGCTCATTTGGGTTTAAGTCAGGGCTCTGGCTGGGGCCATTCAAGAACAGTCACAGAGTTGTTGTGAAGCCACTCCTCGTTATTTTAGCTGTGTGCTTAGGGTCCTTGTCTTGTTGGAAGGTAAACCTTCGCCCCAGTCTGAGGTCCTGAGCACTCTGGAGAGGGTTTTCGTCCAGGATATCTCTGTACTTGGCTGCATTCATCTTTCCCTCGATTGCAACTAGACGTCCTGTCCTTGCAGCTGAAAAACACCCCCACAGCATGGATGCGTGCCACCACCATTCTTCACTGTGTGGGACTGTCTGGACAGGTGATGAGCAGGTGCCTGGATTTTTTCCCCCCCCTCTCCACACATACCGCTTAGGAATTCAGGGCCAAAAATTTCTATCTTGGTCTCATCAGACCAGAGATTTTTATTTCTCACCATCTTGGAGTCCTCCGTGCGGGTTTTCATGTGTCTTGCACTGATGAGAGGCTTCCGTCGGGCCACTCTGCATAAAGCCCCGACTGGTGGAGGGCTGCCGTGATGGTTGACTTTCTACAACTTTCCCTCTCCCGTCTGCATCTCTGGAGCTCAGCCACAGTGATCTTTTGGTTCTTCTTTACCTCTCTCACCAAGGCTTTTCTCCCCCGATAGCTCAGTTTGGCCCGGACGGCCAGCTCTAGGAAGTGTTTTGGTCGTCCCAAACGTCTTCCCTTTAAGGATTATGGAGGCCACTGTGCTCTTAGGAACCTTAAGTGCAGCAGGAATTTTTTTTTAACCTTGGCCAGATCTGTGCCTTGCTACAATTCTTTCTCTGAGCTCTTCAGGCAGTTCCTTGACCTCATGATTCTCATTTGCTCTGACAATGCACTGTGAGCTGTAAGGTCTTATATAGACAGTTGTGTGG
The DNA here is from genome assembly GCA_018155175.1 of Sinocyclocheilus anophthalmus. NCBI lineage: Eukaryota > Metazoa > Chordata > Actinopteri > Cypriniformes > Cyprinidae > Sinocyclocheilus > Sinocyclocheilus anophthalmus. The sequence continues at coordinate 2,906 of JADLZN010001915.1, read as the reverse complement.
CTTTCCTAATCAAGTCCAATCAGTATATCAAACACAGCTGGACTCAAATGAAGTGTAGAACCATCTCCAGGATGATCAGAAGAAATGGACAGCACCTGAGTTAATATATGAGTGTCACAGCAAAGGGGGTCTGAATACTTAGGACCATGTGATATTTCATTTTTCTTTTTTTATAAATCTGCAAAATTGTCAACAATTCTGTGTTTTTCTGTCATTTTGGGGTGCTGTGTGTACATTAATGAGTGAAAAAAATTAACTTAAATGATTTTAAGCAAATGGCTGCAATATAACAAAGAATTAAAAATTTATGTGGTCTGAATACTTTCCGTACCTACTGTATATTAAGATATCAGTCTAGAAATATAGAAAAGAACACAATGTAAATTCTTCCAAATATAAACAACAGTAAGAATGAAAAAATAAAGCATAAACACAGATATTTGATGACACCCATCTTCATTAACAATTACAGTTAAATAACTACACTGTATCTAAATATAGTTTGATTTTCTAACAACTGAATGCAATTAAAGTAATTAAATTATTAACATGTTGTGCAGTAATTGACAGTGATCATAAAATCTTCTTTAAACAGAAAGAGTACCGAAAGCAACAATGTAATATTTCCAGTGTGTATATTAGAAATCTCTTCATATTTCTGTAGAAATTTAAAATATCCCACGTGGTATACAGACTAATTATATTTAGTTTTTAGCAGTAGCTGTGCTTAATGTTAACCACGTAAAGTAACTATAACAAATTTGATCTGCGAAAGATAAACCTCAAAAGAGAAATAATGTTATAAAAAATAGCAGCAGCAAAACTTGATATCGGTTCGCGTTCATTCCCCTCACAGATCACGAGACATTCAGTAACAGCAACATTATTATCACTCCAAACATCGAGACAATCATTCACACGAACACACACACACACTTTCAGGTCTCAGTGAACTCATGTTTTCCTCACATGCTTGTTGCCTGCTGTTCTAAGTCAGCAAACACACAAACAGCGCTGTACTGAATGAAAACAAGGCAGAAACGACCTCGTATATGTTGCATAAACAAAATATTTGTATAAATAAACAAGTATATTTTACAATTAAATATGTGAAATACCGTGATTTGCTCACCTCTCCTCAGAAACCTCGACGCTGAGAGAGCGCGCGCAAGTGATGGTGGATCTTCTTCTTCTTCTTTTGGAGTTTTATGGAGTTTGGCAAACAAACAAACGATGCATTTCCGCCACCTACTGGGCTGGAGTGTGGACCATTGATGGAATAGGAAGAACTAAATCAATTTTATAAAAAAAAAAAAAAAGGTTTATAAATAACTAATAAAAACTAATTTAATAAATCTAAAAAGTATAAGGATAACAATGTATTAATAAAAAGGTAACATTTTAATAAATAATTATTCAAAGCAAATACAAATATTAGCCAAGTAAACAAGGAAACTAATGAAATGGTGTTATTACTCTTACAATACGGCTTATTGATCTGGAAAACTCAGTGGCTTTAAATTCTGAAATGTAAAAGTCTTTAGCAAATAAACGGCATGTTTGTACAAACTACTATTAGTAAAAAAAAAACAGGCCAATTAAGGTCCAACAGTATTCAGGTAAATAATATCCTACAAAATAAACAGAATAAATGAACCCATGGAATAACCTTTAATGCAAATTACAAGCTACTAAGTCATTCATACACTAGCAGAGAAGTGAAGTTTTTTTTTTTTTATTTTAATTTTACCTGTTTGATCAGTAATGACAACTGAACATTATATAGACATTATATAACACTCATAATCAGAACGATATAATTTATTAGCAAAAAGACATACAAGAATAAAACTTTCTGACATTGTTCTTTGGGGTGGAACTCCATCTTTGAGTTGATCTGAATCTCACAGTTGAATCTGCTGGTTTTGATATTTTACTGCTTGATGCATTATTGTGTCACATTTGGTGAAGACGCAGCATCAGATCTGAAAGTGCTGGATCTGAAGATGATCTACTTGCTGTGAATGTTTTTTCTATGACTGCAAAGAGAAGTTGAATGATTGAAACGCTTCCCACATGCAGTGCAGAGATACGGTTTCTCTCCAGTGTGAAACCTCTCGTGTGTTTTCAGGATTACTGAATGATTGAATCTCTTGTCACAGTATAAACACTTGTACGGTTTCTCTCCAGTATGAACTCTCACATGTGCCGTAAAGTGTTTGTTTGAAGAAAAAGGAGTTGTGTTAAAAGTGAAAAACTCTTCCCGCATTGATCACATGTGTGCGGTTTCTCTCCTGTGTGGACTACCTTGTGTTTTTGCAAGTCGTTTGACCGACTGAATCTCTTGTCACAGTGTGAACACTTGTAAGGTTTCTCTCCAGTGTGGATGTTCATGGTGATCCTTAACGGTTGCTGATTGTGTGGGAAACGGCTCTTTTCCACCTGGGGGATCACGAGTGAACAGTTTCTCCTCCAGTATGACTCTCAGTGAAACTTGAAGTTATGTTTGGATGTGAAACTCTTTTATCCCACACTGTGTGCAGGTGAAAGATTTATTGGCTCTTCTCTTTTTTAAATATTTCTGTTTGGTTTGAGAGCAACTCAAATGTTGTTCTCCAGTTTTGACATGATTATTCTTATCGATTTCACTCAATTCTTCATTCTCTTCGTTTTCTTCAATCAACTCTAAAATAAAAGTAAAAATGGTTGATTTTCAAGTAACCCTGATGAACCTTGATGTAAAAAAATGTAGACAATTGCTATACAAAAAACACAAAATTTTAGTCATTGTATTTTTTTATACACCTCTGTAACGTTCCATGAAGGAAGTACATTGATCTTCAACTTATCATTTTTAAAACATTATAGACACAAATCCCAAAATATTAAATATGTTTGATCAGCTA
>JADLZN010001914.1:0-139272 GCA_018155175.1 Sinocyclocheilus anophthalmus | reverse complement strand
AAGGTATCAAGACAAACATACTATATAATTTAACAATAAAACCCTATCTGGAATGCCAGTTGCAAAGAGTTCAATGATTTAACTGGAACAGGTAAGGTGGAATATAATAAATAATGCCTCATGTCTGTGGGCTTGTGTTGAATGCATACTAAACACACCGGTGTGTCAGAACAGTGCATTGTACCAACAGGATCTGGAGCACCAGCTGACATCACTGTACATTAACTGGAAGATGTAACTTTTTTTTTTTTTTTACAATCCTTCACATGAGAAACTCCAGTTGCAACATATACAGTATATATATTTTGGAAATCAATTCATATTTTGTGCAAATACAATTTTTCTTTCCTTCTTTTTTTTTGTAAAAAACACTACAAACAGTAATAAATTGTTAAAACATTGCAACAGACAAATTCACAATGTTGCTTGCGAAAGCTGCCCTTTTCATTTGGGAAAAAATATTTCACTTAATTACAGGGCGTACATATGGATTATGTGAATAAATATATACTATATTCACAATCATAATAATCATTGCAAAAATAAATGTGGTATAGTTTTACAGAATTAATGATGCATTACTAAACAAACTACCTTTTTGGTTATGTCTTTAGACCATAACTTGCATTTCATTTCAAATATCTATGGCTTTATTGACAAAATGAGGGCTGTGATATTGGTAATTATGCAAAAAGAATAATCCACTTCCAAATCACTGAAATATTTATGAATGTGTGTTTATATAAGTGGCACAAATTTGCGGTATAAGCAAACAAGGGTCCTTCCTGTGCAAAAGGTCAAAAGTGGTCAGATTCAAAATAACCAAGCTACCAATCTCTTATTACAGTAAATGTTGTGGGATGCAAATATACTGTATATATTAAAAGTGCCGTTTTTATCATTCCTTCAACCTGTAAAACATAAGTGGTTTTCTTTTCCTTTCATAACAGTGGGTTAACCAGCATAAATAGGAACAGAAACAAATTACAACGAATCTTCAAATGTGAACAATCACACGCCACAAACCACCATCATATGGTAAACATCGCACAACTCAAGGTATTTTTCAATGAAACACATTCTGTGGAACAAATGTCACACACTCTTCCCTTAGAACTACTTACCAGCTTTTTAATTTGAAAGGGGCTCATGTTTGGTAACAGAGTTTGTAGTGATGGGATCATCTTTCATTCGTCCAGGGTTTCTGAACACTGAAACTCAAATCTATTAGAAACAGATGTAATGTGAAGTGGATGATGCCACTTCATACATCAATAGTAAGAGCAAACAATTCTAAATGGGCAGTGAAATTAGCGGATATATCGATCTTTCATTGCAAGTAAACACATAAACTGAATTTTAACTGACTGTCAAAACACCAGTGAAGTCCACTCTTCACCTAAAAACACCACAACAGAGCACAACAGCATGTTTCCAGAAGTAGAAATCCCATTCATTTTCTCCACAGAGAACTTGATTTTTACCAATAACCTTTAAACCTTTCAAAATAGACCAAGCAGAAGTTATTAAATCAATTAATTTAATATCTTATAAACAAGTTTATATATATGTATATAAACTTATTAACACCTAGTTTTTAAAAGTTACACACCAATATACATATATATATAATACAAACCCAAATTCCAAAAAAGTTGGGACACTGTACAAATTGTGAGTAAAAATGTAATGGAATAATTTACAAATCTCATAAACTTCTATTTTATTCACAATAGAATATAGATAACATATCATATGTTGAAAGTGAGACATTTTGAAATTTCATGCCAATTGGCTCCTTTTGGATTTCATGAGAGCTACACATTCCAAACAAGTTGGTACAGGTAGCAATAAGAGGCCGGAAAATTTAAATGTACATACAGTATAAGGAACATCTGGATGACCAATTTGCAACTTATTAGGTCAAGTGGCAACATGATTGGGTATAAAAAGATCCTCTCAGAGTGGCAGTGTCTCTCAGAAGTCCAGATGGGCAGAGGATCACCAATTCCCCAATGCTGCGGCGAAAAATAGTGGAGCATTATCAGAAAGGAGTTTCTCAGAGAAAATTGCAAAGAGTTTGAAGTTATCTTCATCTACAGTGCATAATATCATCCAAATGATTCAGAGAATCTGGAACAATCTCTTTGCGTAAGGGTCAAGGCCGGAAAACCAAACTGGATGCCCGTGATCTTCGGGCCCATAGACGGCACTGCATCACATACAGGAATGCTACTGTAAGGAAATCACAACATGGGCTCAGTAATACTTCCAGAAAACATTGTCGGTGTACACAATCCACCGTGCCATTCGCTGTTTGCTAAAACTCTATAGGTCAAAAAAGACGCCATATCTAAACATGATCCAGAAGCACAAGCGTTTTCTCTGGACCAAGGCTCATTTAAAATGGACTGTGGCAAAGTGGAAAACTGTTCTGTGGTCAGACTAATCAAAATTTGAAGTTCTTTTTGGAGAACTAGGACGCCATGTCATCCGGACTAAAGAGGACAAGGACAACCCAATTTGTTATCAGCGCTCAGTTCAGAAGCATGCATCTCTGATGGTATGGGGTTGCAATGAGTGCTTGTGGCACGGGCAGCTTACACATCTGGAAAGGCAACATCAATGCTGAAAGGTATATCCAAGATCTAGAACAACACATGCCCCCATCCAGACGTCGTCTCTTTCAGGGAAGAACTTGCATTTTCCAACATGACAATGCCAAACCACATACTGCATCAATTACAACATCATTGCGCTGCGTACAGAAGACGGATCCGGGATACTAGAAATGGCACCGCCATGCAGTATCCAGATCTTTTACCCTTAGAAAACATTTGGCGCATCATAAAGGGGAAGTTGCGACAAAGAAGACCTAAGACAGTTGCGCAACTAGAAGCCTGTATTAGACAAGAATGGGACAACATTCCTATCCTAAACTTGAGCAACTTGTCTCCTCTGTCCCCAGACGTTTGCAGACTGTTATATAAAGAAGAGGGGATGCCACACAGTGGGAAACATGGCCTTGTCCCAACTTTTTTGGGATGTGTTGATGCCATGAAATTTAAAATCACTTATTTTTCCCTTAAAATGATACATTTTCTAATTTTTTTTTTTAATAATGCATGCATTTAATGTGTTTTTGACGTCTACCCATTTTTTCAGCTCTCTTCAGCTGTACAAGAATCTGGCGGTGGGCAGATTTCCATCATCACATCACGTTTGTGCTGAGGTGTGCGGCGTCTCACATGCGATTGGCTGCGGCTCCCAGCGGCGACTCCAGCCTCTCTTCATCCCTTCACGGAGCTTTGCTGGCAGAAGCGAGTCAGAGCGAGAGGTGAGGCCTCACTGAAGCGTGTTTATTTGTGAGGAGTCACAGTGTCAGGTGTATCGGTGAACAAACAGGCCTCTGTTGTGTGGTGAAAGAGGCCACGCTGCTTTTAAGAGCTCACTTTTATCACCTCTGCACTGAAGGCTGATGGAGGGACTGTTACGACTCTCTCACTCTCTTACACACTCTCATACACTCTCTCTCACTCACACAATCTTTTTTTCCTCTTTTCTTTCTCTCCGGTGAGCAGTCTGTCATTTTTGGGGTGGTATGCAGGTAAGAGACATTGATATATTAGGTGAATTTTGTGTGTGTGGTATACTTTTTTTTGAGTAAGCATTTTGAAAATCTTTTTTTTATTATTATTTCTTTTTTAATCCATAAAAATAATGTTATTATTAAATGTTATTTAAAAGTGATTAGATAGATAGATGTATGTCAATTTAAACTAAATTAAATTGAGAGCTGAAATAAAAAGTGTTTATTTTTAATTATATATAAGTTATTTCAAACAAAAAAAAATGATGGTTTTAATTTTAGTATCGTATAACTATAAAAACCCTGATATAAATGTATTATATACATTTCTTTTTTCATTTTATCCTGACGTTTTGTTCAGCTAGTTTCTTTGGCATATGCATTTCACTTATACGTGTAAATTTCATTTAAATGGTACATTAACTAGACAGTCTTGCAACTCTAAATTGTGAAGGAGTGTTGAATTGTGAGAAAAAAAATAATACCAATACAAAAGCAGCACTGCTCAATTGTAGGGTGGGTGGACATTTGAGCAAGGAATTCTGGGTAGGTGTACATGTACAGCAATACAGCACAGTTCCCTGGTAAAAAATAGTTACTGTTAGAAAAAGGTTTGGGCATTCAAATTTTGGTATACACACAAATTTTCATGTGCAAATAAATAGAGGCACTGATATATATATAAACACCCGTTCCCTCCTGCAACGTTTACTTCTCTACTCAATCCCACTCTTGCGTTTAGCATCCTTCAGTGGAGATCATTATTTACCAAACAGGCTTCCTAATAAGTGTGGAGTGATTACCGAGAGGAACGCAAGGAAGAAAAAAGAGAAAAACCTCCGCTAGAGGAATATCCATCATAATTGATGTGTTGCAAAGCAGATTACACACATTAGCGCACACAGTTTTGAATATGACAGCTCCAACTGAACATGACAAATTCCATAATGCGGAAAAAAAAGGAAGGTATTTGACTCTCAGGGTATTAGGATGCTCGGCAAGCAACAAAGCAGCATTTGCATGCGAGTGTAACCAACCCCCCACCTCTGCTCCTTCGGCCATAATTATCTCTCATTTGTTCTTTATTTCAGAAGGATCCTGCATGCAGCGTTTTGCGGGACGGCTGTTGCGTTTGTCTCGTAGCACGCCTCTGGTTGAGCCGGGCTAATCCACAACACATCGTATTAGATGCGCTGCTGTTATTTACTGAAGCTGCTTACTGTAACAGTTACACAGAGCTGCTTCACACAGCTATCAAGTGCTCCTTTTGAAGACATTCATAAATGATAAGGATTTGAGAGATTTACTAAAGCACTTCTACACTGAAAGTATATTGGAATATGAGAAATAGAAAATCATTTAGGTGTCATACAACTAATCTTATAGTATTTCACTTATTGTTATTATTATTATTAAAACAAAAATAGTCTAAAATATTAAATTAGAATTCATTTTTACTTCTTTTTCGTATTATTATTTTGTATATGTATACAGAGTTGGAGAATAACTACCTGTATTTTTTTAATGGATTTTTATATAGAGAGATTTTAATGGCCTGTAGATATTATTATTATTATTGATATTGTCTGTATGTATGTATATAGAGTTGGAGAAAGCCTACATTTTAATTTTTCATTCAGAGAGAATGTTTAACTGTGTGTAGAATATTATTATTATTTACAAAAAAATATTTGAACTATAATTGCATTTCAACTGGATTTATTTGGATTGTTATCCTTACAATTACAGTTCTTATTCATCCTCCTTTTATCAGGCTAAAATTTGAGGGTGTTGGAATCGCAACGCTCCTCAGAAGTGTAATCTGTAACCCTCCACCTCACACTTCATGATAATCACCTTCCAGCACAACAGAAGGAAAGAAATAATATCCCACCTTCTGATTGTAACACCTTCTACAATATTTGAGTCCTCTTTACCAAATGCGAGCTTGAATTGATTTTTATCATGCAATATGTGAATCTGCTAATGGCACATCACAAGTCAGGTCGAGTAAATCTGTTGTTCGTTGCACCGAAAGACAAAAAGTAAAGCAATGCTCTCGCCCTCCACTCCAATTTCTCTCTGGATCCATATGTGCTTTCTCCCACACAGTCTCTCATGTTTTCTTCAACACGTGTAAATTCTAATAAGGCTGTTTAATTTCTGTCACACTCCTGGGTGTTATTGAAGTCCTTGGCAGATATTTTACTGAACGTACACTGTCGCAGATTTGTATAAATTGTAAGAGTATGTTTGCTGACTAAAAGGCAAATGGAAAATGTGTTCTCTGCGTAACTGCCTTTTTATTCTATTTATACTGATAAGAATAAAATGGTTTTTTTTTTCATGTGCTCTCGAGTAGTTCCATCAAATTCCTCCTGGGATATCAGTAATTTTCCTGAGAGCCAAATACCCATGTTCTTGTTTGTAAGAATTATTTTAAGCTTTTAGTGATTGCTTATGGTGCAGCTTTAATCGGTGTTGAATTAAAACAATCAGTGAGGTTGTGTGTGGCAGCACGAGTTGTTTTGAAATGTTATGGGCTGTGTTCAGTCGAGCTAACTCTGCTCCAACACTGGCCTCTAGTGGCTGGTGCTCCCTGAATAGTGTGTTCAAATATCACACACACTAAACAGATCCGGTCTCCTGATACATACAACAACCATTTTAAGTGACATTTCCGTTAATTAGGATGAAACAATTATAGCTGAAAGGAATTAAAGTGACCCATACAAAGAACAATTAAAACATATCATTAATTTATAACTTTTTACAGTTATAATAACTTAGTTACTATCCAAGAAAAATACGACAACCTTTACCCATGACCACACCTATGCAGAAAGACATTGAAAGTAAAACAAGTCACTTATTACATTTATTGAAGGGACTTTTGTACAATGTAATAATAATTGTTATACTATTGTATGGTTAGTATTAGGTAATAATAATCTTTTAATAATTTATAAATATATAAAATGATAGTTAGATATTTTATTATAGTGTATTTAAGATGGGTATTTATATTTATATAATAATATGCAATTTAGATATAATACATAATATTCGGTTTTTGTATTAAGTATTCAAATTCATATTTGTATTATATTTTATGATGAATGTTTTCAATATTTTGTGAGAATAACATCGTTTAAATTACATTTTTAATATTTATTAATATTGTATTTAATATTTGTATTGTATTCTGTTATTGTAGTATTAATGTTTTGACTTTTATGAGAATATCATTTTTAATACTTTTTTATGATTTGTATATAAAAAGACTTGTATTGTGATACCAGTTTTTCATTGTAAATGTCCAAATGTTAAGATATGAATAGATACTTTTTTTAAAAACATACATTTTATGATTGAGTGTTTAGGCTGAAAACTGATATCCCAACCTGGCTGCCTTTCGGAGTTAAGCACATGACCCTCGAAATCAGCATTAACTCAGTTATAAATATGTAACCCTGACTCCCTTTTGACCCTGCACCTGTTATTCCGCTTTCTTCCTCATTCCCTATCATCCTCTTCATCAGCATGTCATCCCATACCTCCCTCCTGTCCCGCAGCTGTAGGCCCCATATCACATCTTTCGAGTAGGTCAAACGGCGAGTGTATACTGCTCAGGCTGTAATAGGCATAATAGGGTCAAGCCTCTGCATTTAATAAACAATTATCCATTAATAATAAATAAGGCTCTCTCTAAAGGGCGTGACGACGGCCCTCTGCAAGCCTGGAGATGAATAATGCACAAAGTCCTGGTCAAACGGGTCGACCCACACAGCGCCAATTATCCCGGCGTGGATAACGAGCATTGAAACCCGAACACAACGTATGAACACACACACACATCACACCTCCCCACACCTCATACGGCAGTGTATCTAGGATTAATATCTCACTCCCGCTTATGTTATTTTCTTGATTTCCCTGCAGTGGAAGGAGGAAGGAGAGGACTTCGGTTACGCGGCCCTCGCCGCCAGAACTGTCGCTCTCATTTTGAATTACAAATCAATCACAGGTGCCACCCGTAGCCCCACCAAGGTCATTCAGATTATCAGAGGTTATGAGGAGAGACTGATGGACCGCTGGCGTATTAGCATAGTCCGGTACAGGGTCTCGAGTTAAAGAGCCCCTCTGGACCTTTTCAGAATTCCCAGCTCGGCCTCCCCAAAGACACTGTTACTGCTTATTATGGAATGAATGCTTTGCACTTTGCACTGGTCAATTATAGATATTAAGCATAAAGAAAATATACAGGGCTCCCACAGGGCCACTGGATATCTGACAGCGCTGGGACAGGTATCAGTCAGCGTAAGATGTGGGTTATTTTGAAGGTCTATTAAACAAGCTGTTCATTAATAGTCATATTTTTTCAACTGTTTACCAGTGACCACTATAACAGCCCATTAATGGATAATTAGCTGATATTTTACCTTTTTTTAGAGTCTTAGCCGAACAGTGCAAATCCCGAAATCATCAACATCATCAAATCATACATTCTGTAGCTTCTGCCGTCACATCAGATTTTGTGAGTATAAGTTACTATACATTTCTACAAATTTATATTAAGTTAATCACTTTTTTAATCACAATGCCACATAGTTTTTTTTATACCATTATTGATTTCATTTAATTTTAGTATTTAATATTTAGGACACACACACACAAAGTTATCTAATTTTATACCATTATTTATTTCATCATAATATATTTAAAAAATATAAGTATTATTATTTCATTATGGGTTACTGCATGCAACTTTTAAAATTAATGATTAGTATGATTAAGATTGGCGCAAGGATTATAACATATGTAAATGTTAATCGTGTTTGTTAATGTTCTAATGTTTTCACATACAACTTTTAAATAATGATTAGTGTGATTATGATAATAACAAGGAGTTTAGCAGAAAATGTAAAAAAAAAATTATTCAATAATTTTAATCAGTTATTTGTAATGTATTTCACATACAACTTTTTTATATATAAATGTGTGTGTATAAATCATGATTAAATAGTAATTAGTATATATCATGATGATAATTACAATGACATAAAATCTCTCTATCTATCTATTCCCTTTTTCACATATTACTATATAAGTACACCGTATAAAACACATATCTACAAGTGTGTATATACATTTAATGTTTACATTTTATAGTTGGTTTGTAGCGGCCCTGCTTTCCAGATATCCCTGTCTACATCAGCCACTGGCAACCATGTATTGGTTGAATGTTGCTATTTATGGTGGTTTCAGAACAGATTCATTATGGTATATTTGCAAAATGAACATGTGTAAGTTAGTGTTTCACTGCATTTACGTCACACATGTGCTAGTAAATGTAAGTAAACCTGTGAATTAATATGCACTCATGTATATGCATTAGAAAACCAGAGCAGAGAATTTCCCTCTGATTCCCTGTGATTTCATTTCCAGAATGAAGGTTTGGCAGGAGGCAAATTAGAATTAAAGAAATGTCTTTGCTAGATGACTGTTCTCCAGCACCTCCAAAACACTCTCTCTCTCTCTCTCTCTCTTCTGCTCTCTCGTCCTCTCTCTCTCTCCTATCTCTCGCGCGCGTATCTGCTCTGCATATCTCTCTCTCTCTCTCTCTCTCTCTCTCGCTCTCTCTCTATCGCTCTCTCTCTATCTCTCGGTTGTCTGGAACCTGTGAGTTTCACTTTGTCCTAATGACACTCTCTCGTCTCCACATCCGCACCGGCCGTCTCAACATCCTGCCCTGATCCCAGTGATTTAAAACACACTCCACCGTACCCCATCTTTATTGTGGGATAAAGCGCAGCGCAGGCCTGAGATACCTTTGCTCTCCCCGTCTGCATCTGCGGCACATCTGGAAGTGTGCGTCTAAATAATTGGAAGTCAATTTGTTTGAAGTTATGTTTTGGCATCTGGTTCAATTCATTCGATCTCTGGAAATCACATTCAGGGGTTTTATAGCGCTGCCCCAGCTGGAGGCTTTTCATCTCTTTGTGCTATGTGGTTAATTCGGCGCTCTCTGGCCAGTGATGTGGGAGTTTGTGAAATACTGCTGGGTGTGGTCCTATAAACACAAAATGGAGGCTCGGCCCCAGAGGATTATGGGAAGGCTGTGTAGTGATGTGGCAGAGTCTGGTCACCTGGGGACGTTACGATCACCTCGTATCAGTACGAGCCTTGCAGTCCTGCTGACATCCCTGATCGGTCACAATTAAACACCCTTTGTTCTTATTAATTATTTGATTAGGATAATATTTGAATATTCTATTCTAATGAATTCTATTACATGTAATAGTGTGTAGCATGAACGTTTACATTTTTCTAAGACATGCAGCATTTATAATACATGGCTTGTCAATGTTTAAAGTTATTTTAAGTGGTATCTCTGCAGATTTTGTGAGCACAAGTTACTCTATAAATTGATATTTTTAAGTTTATAAGTCACTTTATTTAATTTATTACAATCTGTTATTTTTGTAAGGGGTCATAGGATGCTACATGCACTTTTACAAGTTGTTTGAACTGAAATGTGTGTTGGCAGTGTGTGTACACAACCACCCTAAAATGATAAAAAAAAAATCCACAGTTGGTTTTTGTGGAATCTACTAAAATACTGTTACCCCTTTCTCAAATCGAGTCGATCTCAGATGCCTGTCTGTGTGACGTCACTTAGACAGGCCCCTCCCACGATAGTTTGGTTGACAGTAGTGTTTCAGCACAGACTGGATTGGTGTCTTACCTTAGCTCCGCCCTGAGTGAGGTGTCGTCAGTCTGCCATTGTTTCACCGCTGGAGCAGTTGTAGACAAGAATGACTCCTAATCGATTGAGGTGTTCTGTTGTTGGATGTAATAATGAACATAGCAGTCGTCATTTACTCCCGACATCTGAGCCGCTGAAGACGTTGTGGATTACATTTGTTTTTGAAGGGAATGCTCCCCCGATCTACCTAAATGCGTCTGTGTTCGCGCGAATCATTTTTGATCCAGCTTCACCTACAGAAGAAGTGAGTGTAAGGTTTTTTATGATTCTTTGCAAATCGCCTTTCCTAATAAGTGCTAATAGACCAAGATTTCACGATGAATGCAGCTAAAGTAAACAGTTTCTCTGAGAGCAGCTGGAAGAGAGGGGCGGGGTCAGCAGAGCTCATTAACATTTAAAGGAAAATGCTACAAATCTGCATGATGTTTTTGACAGGGTAGAAAAGGTGTTTTTTACACTACCATTGAGAAATTTTAACCAAACTATGTTATAGACTTTTCATTAAGACCCTAAAGAATCATTTCAACTTGTGGAAAATGGGCATCCTAGGATCCCTTTAAGTAAAGAAACAATGACAGTTTTTTCTTAATATTTTGAATATGTTATTTTTATATTTTCTATATTATGTTGTTATTTGTATTCATTTTTATTTCAGTTTTATTTATTTTAGTACAGGTTGATGGAACTTAATAAAAATTAGAACCCACCTGCTGGCCCAAACCAACCCGACACGACTGATATAAAATACGTTTTTGTATATTTATTTCAGTTAACAAATATTTATTTTCAGTTTATTTCAAGTAACAAATGTTGTTGTTGGTTTTGTATTTTTCCCCCCTAATATCTCCCATTTTCTTTTGTTTACAAGATTCACAGATAGCAAAAGGCACAGTCCAGAGGGTGTTTTGTCATATTGTCGTCCTGTGTGAGATCAGACTGCACACATGAGCATCCCAGTCTATTACCACCATCTGCTGGTGACACACAGGACAGCGGCAACAAATTCAGGTACAGTAACAACAAGGCTACGTTTTCTGGGATTCTACATTGATGTCCCATGTCAGTAGCAGTTTTTCTAAGAAATCTAAATCAATTGACCAATGGCTGAAGATGATTGAAAATAGAGGATTTAGTCTAGTATAGTTTCTGCTGCATAAAAAACATTGCTGTTTGTGTGTCTAATATAAGTGCATTTTTAATATGTATGATGATAGGTTTTTATGTTATAGTATTGAGTCTGTTTGCATGTATTTAAAACAAAACAAAAAGAATCTATAATTATTAGTGGTGGGATTCGAACAAACCCCCCTACCCTAAATAATTAATGATTTTTAGGAGCGTGTAACTGAGACCATTTAACCGGTGAAAAAATTGTTGCAAAAGTTGCATTGAGGGATGGACTAGAGTTGTAACTAAAGACTTGAGAATTGAACATCAGAGATTTGAACGTGGACTCTTTTGATCTGGACCAGTAAAAACAATGTAGCGATATAAAAAAAAAAAAACACTGTAGCCCATAGCGTTATGTTTGAGTTTTGCATATGATTGTTTTACACAGATTATCTTCAGAAAAATTAAAAAAAAAAAAATACACTCGAAGTTATAAATCAAACAGGTTATTGGGAGTACATTTTAAATGAAAATACTATTTAATGTGTAATTCAATGTTACTTGTGGTTTCTTTGTAATTATTCATGAAATTTACTAGCTTGTGAAAGAGTGGTAAAAAAGTAAATCCTACACCAAATATTTTTCAGTATACCTTGTCATCTGACTACAAAAGAATGTCGATTTCTAATCTTGCGGACCGTTCTAGCATATAGTATGATTGCTTTTTTGCATTGAACATAATATTTGTTCCTTTTTCAATTCTTTATCCATATTGAAATAAATCAAAGGACTATATTTGCGGAGGGAAAATGGTTTGGAAGTGGCTGAGAAAAAGAAAATAGGAAATTGCGCTTATGAAAATGATTTCCATGAGGCCTCGTCCATGTTTGTAATTTAATGAAAATCCATATTTACTTTGGGTAATTGCTCTGGCCAATTAAGCGTAAACATCACTCAGCACTTTGTAGTTGGGAGTATCAGAGCTTGATAATGATGTGGCAGTTCAATTTTATTTTCCGTCTGCAGCAGAGATGCAAGTCGAAGCTTTTTCGATTTCATTACAGAGAAACATATAAGCTAATAACATTCTCAAACATTAATTTAGCCTGGCTTTGATGAACACGGGCTATCTGCCGAAATGCATTGACATGTTTTTTAAGCATGCCTAGTGTTTGTTGTATTATTAATGTGTTATTTCATTTTCGATTCTGGTTAAATAATATCTGCTAATGAAATGTTTCTTTAGAAGGCTGCCTATTCTGGGCAAGTCCAAAATAAAACTTTAAATCAACTTGACTCATAAGAGACTGCTGTGTTACATGTTGTTGCTAACTATTTATGATCGTTAGTGTTTGTATATGCAGTAGAAATCAACTCGTTTGGGATTCAGAGTCTCGTGTGATTTTGATCATGACTGTTCTGTGGTAAACTTCTGCTGTGAATGGGTTTTGTGTTAGTAGTTGTTCAGAAGACTGTTAGCGGATAATTAGTGGTTGTTTGAGAGTCATCCTCATCAGTGGTCAGGAGCCTCCCAGTGGGCGGTACTTCAGACAGGCCCGGCTATCATCACTTGTTAGGGGTCAGCTATCTGGGGCCAGGTTTAAAAAAATAGTAAATGTAAACGCATTAAGAAATAAGTGTTTGTTTTTTGGTCAGCATAATGGTTTAGTTACCAACATTCTTCAACATCTCTTTTTGGTGTGTGTGTGTGTGTGTGTGTGTGTGTGGGTGTTTTTTTCAGGCATTGGAACTACATGTGGGTGAGTAACAAAATCATTTTTAATTTCAAGTAGGAATTTATTTTTTAATGTTTTGAGAATCGAAATATAATAATGGTCATATATTATGATTATAGAGTACTCAAGAAGGACTCCAACTTGAATTTTATTCAGAGGCCCAAAGGAGTGTAAAATGTTGCCATTGCATAAAAATGTCTTAAGATGATATTTAAATGCTTAGTTTTATGATCAAAGCTCTGTAGTTTTTATTGTGGGGCAAAACATATAATGCAATGCAATATAAAAGTTGCGTTTACTTCATAAATATCGGCAAAAAGACATGTGCACCGTGACCTGAAGGGGGATGTTTTTAGAATTATATTAAGGCCTTTTATTTGCTAAAAAAGTATAAACTATCAATCAGATGACAAAAGGCACGTAGTGCAAAAGGTTTTTTTCTTTTTTAGTAAAGTTGATTATTTTGATCATTTAGAGATTTGCATATCAAATATAATACAGTAGGCTTCATACAGTTAGGACCTCGACTGAAACTTGGGATATGAATGAAATGTGAGACAATGTGTTCAATTTATCAAAAAGGGGTTTATTGTGTTTTCCCAGACCCCTAGAGTTATATATAAAAAGTAACAAGTTAGATTAAGAAATGTTTAAGAATACAGGGATTAAAACATAAATACATGACCAGTATGTTTCTGGAAAAATACATTATGTATGAAATATAGAAAGATGCGTTAGGGTTTTTTTTGCCTATAGCATGATAACGTCTTTATTGCTTCTGGTCTCAGTGGTAATAAAGTTAGCCTGCTTTGGATAAGGCACAAAAAGATCTCTCTCTAAACTGGTCCGTCTCAACAATGCCATTAAGTTTCAGAAATATAAAGTTGGTGATCCAGTGGTCATACGTAACCAGTGTTATTGCTGTATAGACAGTCTTTTAGGTCAATGTCAGTAGATCAATCAGTCAATCTCCCTTTTTTAATGTGTCTGACTCAACATTGGAGTAAGATTCTCGTCGTCTTTGTAATCCAACGGAACTGGGAGGTCAGTTACACAGTGTTACAGGTCAGCATCCGGACGGTCAGAGCTCGTCTGCTTCCTCTGAGCTGAAGCTGCTCCTGCAGCTGCTCCCTTTGGACACGGCGGGCGATCCGGCAGAGAGGAGCGGGTCGGTCCCGAAGGGCGAGAGAGGGTCGTCCATCAAGATCTCGTCCAGCCGGTGCTCTTCTTTCAAGGTGCTGCAGAAGAAGTCAGTGAAGTGGGAGAGAGGATTGGAGAAGGTGTTGGAGCCGTCGGTCTGTTCTCCGGCGTTCCCCGCAACCATGGCTGCTGGTAAGGGAGCCCGCTGAGTGTATTCTGGGTTGCTCATGTCCTCCTGAGGGTAGACGGGTGGCTGGCCTGGCTGCGGCGGGGCCTGGGTGCTCGGAGGGGCCGGTGTGACCAACTGTTGTTGCTTTAGGAGGTGTGATGAAAGTTCAGCGGCTCCCATAGAAGCAGCCATACTGGGCAAACCATGAGCGCGAGCCTGGATTTCCAATTCCTGCCAATTACAACACACACAGGCAGGTGGGTTAAAGATGAACTGACCATAAAAATAATAAGAGTACACTCTAATTTGGTCTCTTCCCTTCTTCCTACTTTTGCTCTAGGCCTTCATCAACCCCAATAGGGAGTTTATGTGCCATAAACACATGAAGGGATGCATTCAACTTCAAAAACTCATGCAGCACAATGCTATATTCTGAGGTAATGTCCAGCCAGCAGGGCTTCTCATTAAAACAGGGCAGCTAAGCAGTGTGTGACGCATAATTATTAACTTACCCACACCTTTGGGCTTAAGCTGCCACCATTGCGAAGGTTTTTGGCAAAAGTATTCTTAAATGCTCAACATTTCAACATCATATTTATTAATTGTAGTCGGTTTTACTTGGCATCTAATTTTAGCTGGTGAAAATAACATTTACATCTTTAGAAATACTTTTTTACATATTTTGTACATTTATAATATCTGACGTTTTGGGCTTAAGCTGCAACTATCATATTTTTTGGTAAAAATATTCTTAAATTGGCCAAAATGTATTCATCTTAGTGTATTTTACGCTGATTTAAATGGCAACTAATATTAGTTGATGAAAACAACATTTAACGTTTAAACACTTTTGCAAATGTGTCTACACTAACAGCTATGGCCTCATATTTTCCTCTTTTCATTACTCCCATACATTATCTGTAGCAGAGACAGTTTAAATGAGCTATTGCATTGCCTCTTAACGTGGGTATCTTCAGACACTCAATTGAGGCATTATTAGCATTAGCTTTTGAATAGGGAGCCTCAGGGTAATTACTTTGAGGGCTAATTGCGATGTCTTCACATGTGTGAAGAAGACTCGCGCGCAGTCTGCGAATATGTCAATACCGTGAAAATGTAATGCATAAATTCAGATGAGGTGCCCAGCTCTTCAAAGTTATTAGCCCTCATAATCTAATTCCAGGCCCATTCCGCTCCTGACGAAGCTGTAGCTGCTATTTATTAATCAGGTAATTACCTCAGCTCGCCATGTTTCAAAGCGGGCCGGAAAGGCGGTTACAAACATCAGTAGGAGCAGTCCAGGCCGCTCAGCTGTCAGGCACATGGCGAGCTGTTTTTGTACCTTTGTTTTCAAGCTAAGCTGGTTTAGATGGTGATCAAGTGACCAGTTAAAACCACTAGTTACAGTTATAAAGTATATTTGAGGCCAGGTTTGAGCTGCTATTGTATTGATAATACTTAATAAACTATGTTTGTCAATAGAGTGGCAGACATTTGGCTGTTTTAAAACAGCTTTTTTCCAGTGACAAGCTACATTTACAAAGAATATCAAAACCTAACACTATATCTCTGTATTTTCACCGCATTTTACCATGTCCAAACATTTTGCAGAGCAAGTTTAGGCAATAATTAAACATGGCCTCCTAAATGCTCTTATTAATTTAATGGTGGGAAGCCCAATTCATTATAGAGAATCACTTTATATCTTTAAAAAGAAAAAGAAAACCAAGTATTTTACATATTTTATACATTTATAATATCTGAACTTTTGACCTTGAGCTTCAACCATTACAAGTTTTTTTTTGGCAAAAATATTCCTTCATTTTATTCAATTTTACTCTAATTAAAATGGAAACCAATTTTAGTTGACGAAAATTAAATGATTCACTGATTAAATAAACGACTTTTGTCTTTTTTGCAGGGAAATATTTAGTTAAATGCTGCTATTTCTGTCAATGTTTTTGACTTAGTTATATCATTTATTTTTCTTTAGGAGTGTTTATTATAAAATTAAGGTTAATTTAATTCTGTCAGCCCAATTTAGATGTTCTTGTTTCAGATAAATGCTCCATTTTTCATCTGTTAGTTCAGAAAGATATTATGTTCTACATTTAAAAAAAAAATGGAAGCTAGTCTTTTTTCAGCACTTCATTCCTCTGTTTTGTGTTGCATCCCTCTCTTTAGTGTTCTTCCTTGTCGCTCACTCCTACAACCATCTTTTTCTTGCCGTCTCTCATGTCTACATCTCATTGGCACTCTCTCTCATGGCCATATTCCCCTCGTTCTCTTGTTCTTTTTGTCTCTTTACCTGGATTCGTAGCAGGAGTCTTCTGTTGGCCTGTTCAAGTTTCTTCTGTCGGCTCCCGAGATCACGAGCGTGCTGCTGCTCTTTCTGCAGCCACTTAATGTGTTCCACCGAGGCCTTGAGGATCGTCCCTTTGTTCCAGCGCATATCACTGCCAGAAAAACGTAAAAGATAACCTTTCTCAACACCGCCTTTGCATCAGCAGAACTTTCATACACAGAGAAAAGCCTCACAAGGGTCTCCTTTTTTCCCAGGACTAAGAAACTGTGATTTACATGGCCAATTATTCATTCTCGGACATTACCTTGCCTTTGAATGGGAATTTTAATGGAATAGTTAAGCACGTCTGCAGAAAGACCATTCTACGGCTCCTTGTACGGTAAAATTAATCCCTGAGCAAAAAGAGGTAGAAAAAAATTGGACTTCGGCAGCCGAAGTAAAGTGCAGTCATTCCCGATACCATTACTTTTTAAAAGGAGGAAAGTGTCGTGAAATTGTCTCTTTCTTTGGAATAAGATGTTGGCCTGATCGCAGCTAATAATCTCCTTTATCTTGTGTTAATGGCAAGGTGACAGCACTAGTCTTCCATTTAAATTCGATACAAAGTTCAATTAAGCCGGGGCAATGGACCTCATGTCTGCACTGTACTTCATCTCTGGGTTCAGTTGTGCTTAAACTTTAGTTCAAATGCTCTATACTTTGCCTTGAACCTCATTTTCATCATTCAGATGGGGGTCTGTTCGCTCTGTAAGTATTTCTTTGAAAAATGAGCACTGTGCTGTCATTTTCTCTCTACTTCAATGTCATTTTGCCCTGTATTCATGAGTCTATCTCTGAAGTGATTGTTTTTTTTTGTTTTGTTCTTTTCTCAGACTTTTAGAGTTTGATTTTGACTTACGGGTCACTTGACTTCGGTATCAGCGTTCCGAGTTCCTTGATCCTGTAGTTGATGTTGTATCGCCGTCGTCTTTCAACTGGCAATTGAGAGAACAAAGTATGTCATACACCACAAACCTAATATTAAATATAAATGACTAATAAAAAATGCATGCTTTCTTAAATTAAAGTATGAATGGTGTATTATTAAATATAAATAAATAATAAATATATAACCCTCATTTTTTGTTGAGAATGTCGTTAAAAATAAATAAAAATAAAAAAACTTTAACCTTATTCTCCTCAGAATATTAAAGAATATTTTCTCTGACATAGTCAGGATCCATTTGACATATGTTATTGAATATTTATTGTATCACAAAGCAACCAAGCATTTTTCAGAAATGTGCAACTTTGCTTCATTTTGGAGTCATTTTGAGCCCCATTAAAGCACACACCCAAAAAAAAAAACAATAAAATAATCAAAATAGACAGTCTTTGTTCATTTTTGTTAACAATAGTTTCTTGGAAATTTAGGAAAAGTATCAACCTTGTACTTAAAGGGACAGTTCACCCCAAAAATGACAATTCTATCATCATTAACTAAAAAGTAGATATTTTGAAGAATGTTGGTATCCGAACAGTTGACGGTAGCCATTGACTTCCATGGTATGGAAAAAGTACTATGGAAGTCAATGGCTACCGTCAACTGTTCGGTTACCAACATTCTTCATAATACTTTTTTTATGTTCAACTAAAGATAGAAACTCATACAGGTTTGGAATGACACGAGGGTGAGTAAATGATGACAGAATTTTCATTTTTGAGTGACGTATCCCTTTAACTAATTTGAAGTACTTTTGGAAGCATTTACAGGGCCTCTAAACAGAACATAAGGGTTAAATAACCATTTTTTTAAATGTAAAGACCCCTTACTTTGATTGTGGTTGTCTTTTTTCTGTCTTTCTTTGGCCAGGACTCTGGTGTCGTGTTCTGTAAGAGAAGAAAAGATGGGAATGTTATTGCAGAAACTAATAAATGTATATCCAAAGGTAATGTGAACATTTAGTTGACATTCTTTAGAAAGCTGCCAGATTAAAAATGTCATTAGATTTAGAAAACTTCCTCAAGAGTCCTGACCCCTGCCTAACACTCACAAAACAACACTAACCTCTGTTAACCCATCACATGCAGCCATGCAATCAATACAAGCCCTCTTTTTGTGTGTGAATAAGCTGTTTTCCTTCACCCCAGACTCGTCAACACCAGATCTGTCTTAATGTAGAAAAGCTGTGTATCTCCTTTTAATCCTTCCTGACCTTACACTTAACCAATCGGCTGACATCCTGGAGCGTGTGAGGAGGAGGGAGGCCAAATGCTTCTGCATTCATATTCACATTCACATTCTTCCAAATTATATAACTGGGAGCAGTGATTGGATTTCTCAATTCATTTCTGCTGATTCAATAAGGTCATTTGAGCCGCGCGTAACCAAACAAGAGCGCCGTGCAGCACGCTTATGTGAAAAAGACAGTAATGCACTTATTTTCCTGCCGGAGTGAAGAGGTCTGGCAGGCATCCTTTCTATTTCCTGAATCAATTAGCTTTACTTGATGCATGACATTCATAAGAAAAAAAGGCGCCCACAAAGGAGGCATTGTGCCGTGTCTATCATGCTAAGAATACATACTACCATATTCCGCTCATTGAAGCATTGATAATGAAGAATGAGAGCAAAACAATGGTGAGCTAAACACGAAGCGTGCTGACTCTTAAAATAAGACAGCTGGACAATAACATGAAACATACAGGCTTGTGTTTAGCTTTCAAAGCCTGGGCCTTATGGGATAACACATGTGGAATGAGCCCGTCTGGGTTTGCTTCGCTAAATCTATTTACAGTATGCCCTTGAATTTGATTTATTTATTTATGTTTTGTTCATAAATTTCCAGAATGGAAGACCATATAATGTTGCTACATTTTTAATAGTATTGCCTACATAGACCTTTAAAAGCTATTATATTTGTGTAAATTACATTTACATGTATGCATTTGGCATTTTTAATGTAGTGGATTCAGCATATTTTTAATCATATTTTCATATTGACTATTATACTATTGACTATGATAATTATGTTTCATCAAATTATACCATGACTAAAGTGTAACCGAGGAACATATTTAGTTGTAGTAGTAGTGCTACATTTGAAAACATTTATCATAATATTATAGCATATAATTGAAAAATAATAATATAACAAATATTATTCATTTGAAATAAGAAAGGAAAAAATAAAGTATTCCAAATGCTTAAACGTAAATGCAAATGCACACTACAGTTTTGAGACCGCTAATTCATCTTGTAAAATAAGTTTGTACTAAAATGCTATTTATCATTTTTATAAACCCAGTTATACCAATAATCCAATAAATAGAAGTGTTATACTACTTTATCAAATATTTACAAATAACATAATTATATAATTTAGTCTTGCTCATACATTTTAATTATTGATATTTCTGCAAATATGTTAGTTATGATTATGGTTTATTTTTCCAAAAATTTCATTTATAAGGTGTACGATAGGACAGTAAGTCTGCACTTTAAATAGTTTTTGTCAGTACATATTTATTAATATATATGTATATTATAAAAATAAGTAACATATGGTGCTAACAGAGACAAGGTGACAAGTTTAATTCCCAAGAAATACATTTTTTTTTATTTGATTTTATTTTTGTGGACTTAAACTTATGACCTTGTCAATGCTGTCACAAGATGAGATAAAAGAACAAAATTAATTGTCTCAAAAATGCAGTCGCATCTTTGTGGTGTAGATGCCCTTAAATGATTTCTCTTTAATGTGTAACTAAACTGCATGTTTCTTTCTGAAATGCCTTTGCTAACAGCACAGGTCCTGCTCGGACAGGCGTCTGTGCCCTTCTGTGCTCCGTACCTGTGACTTCCATTTTAACTGAGAGCTTTGTGGTCAATGAGGGTGTCAGTCCACCGTGAGGGGCAGTCATACCTTGGTCAACGCCGTACACCTCCAGCATGCTGTTGTTCAGGGAAACCTTCAGAGGAAAGAGAGAGAAAGTAAGTCTAGATTTACACACAGACATTAAATGTTCACCATGTGTAGTTCTTCTGAGTGTATGCGATCTTTTATTGCGCCACATGTAATATTTTTGGTGTTTTATGTTACATGCATGATTTTTAACAAAGACTTCATGTATATTAAGAGTAAAAACCTAAAACATCAAACACTATCTGTTAAACAGGCTTAGTTAGTCTCTTGATTTTGACGACTTATTTTACACTGATTTTGAGGAATAAAATGTGTTGAATTCAGCTGGAGGTGCTTTAATTTTCAAATGTAAAATATAAAACAAGGATGTGTAGGATGTTATGAATGAAGAGTGTTTAAATTCTGGATATATGCAGAGCTTATATGTGCACACTGTCATTAAATATTATTCAAAGGTGTAAATAAAACAAAGATTATTGGAGCACATTTTACTAGAGAGCACTCTTTCAGTTTTTCTACTTCAAAATTTCATGTCTAACTCAATGCAGTTTCTTTGTAGTTGTGACATTTACTAGCAATGTCTGAGTAAAAAATACTTTCCATACTATTTGTGTGCAGATTCAGTATGAGCTTTAAATGAGCAGAGAAAATCAGCAAAAAGATGCAGTGCTTAAAGTGACAAAAGAGGGCGCCGCGGAGCAAGGGATTTAAAAAAAAAATTTTGGGCTAAATAATGAATGTGTAATTTTAGTATCATTGAGATACTATTAAATTTTTTTATTGGAATAGTTTATTATTGTCCTTTCTTTTTTCATTACAGTTTTAGATTAAGTTATTATTATTAGTTTTAGTTAACTATAATAAGACTGAATTGAATAGAATTACAATTTTATTTTTATTTTTTCTCCCCTGACTACCAATCCCACGAAAGCCAGAGCTGTGGAAAGCCAATTTCTGTCAGCGTTATGGATGAAAAAAACGAAGTGTACAGGATTAAAGAGGAGGTCAGAGCGTTACAGGTAGACAGAGGCGGCAGGCGTTATAGTGTTTCCTCCGCTCGTACACTCTCCATTATCTCAGTGAGGGGAGAGAGCTCGCTTATCAACATGAAAGATTGCCAGGGCCCCTTGACTGTTCGCGTCGTAATCGCTTCAATCCATTCCCATCAAGTTAGCAGATATGTTGACACGGGGAAGCGGCTTGATGCGTCGTGCTGTATGACTAATTAGAGCGAATTGATCCGTTTAAGCATGGTATAATTTCTGAACAAGTCCACTGGGAGAGAAGATATTAGCTCAATCCGATGCTTGACTGCTTACTCAGATACAAAACTCTTGTTCGCTCTTTCTCTCTCTCTATCTGCCTTATTCGTTCCCATCATGCTCTTTATTGTTTTCAATAGAATCACATACCTCTCCAGTGAGTTCAGGTGTTGCTGTAATCACGACTCAAGTGATGCTTTGTCCATCTACAGACGTCAGTATGACCTTAACAATTTCATGCTGGTCTCACACATACTTGGGCCACTTGTGTGCCCACATGCTTACGTAAGGCTTTTCATTGGCTCTAGCTGAATTGCAATTCCTCAGCAGAACGTGCATTTAGTTATTTTCTCTTGTTTTGGAAGAGCAATCACTCATTAACATAGCCGGGCTCTTCTAAGACATACCTCTCTGCATGCCGACATCATTACCAGACTAATCTGTATTGTTACACTGTTTGAAGCCTGAGATTTAAGTCTGTTCCCCTTTGACTCTCAGCTGGATTCGGTGTGACCTCACGCAAAGACAAACCCCTTTTCACAAGCATACCAAAATCTGGCACATGTTTTTGTTATTAATGTGTTTAATTAATTATATACGAATGTAGCTTATATTTAGGATTCAGATATGTTTTATTCATCTAATTATGTGGGCATTTTATGTACTTAAATGTACTTGATTTTGTCATTTTCATTTTATTACATGTTAACACTTTACTGAAGGTTTATATGATGCTTTAAAAAGCTATTTAGTTGTAGTTTCTCTAACACTGTAAATGTTTTTAAATATATTAAAATTACATAATGACATAATATAGTATTTAATATCACTATTGATCTTGATAATTATTTAATAGTTATCGATATTCTACAAATATTCTAAAAATTATACTTTTATGATTTCATACAAAGTACATATTTCAGTGGTCATGACTAAAATTATTTTAGCGATAAAATATTCATTATTTGTAATAATATAGAAAACTTCATATTCTAGAATTAATATTAATATTCTAGAATTATATGTAACTTATTATGTAACTTAATGTTCTGCTTTGAGTTAATAACTCACAATATGTATTTGAAATTATAATATATATATTGTATGATTTGTACTGATGATTTGACTTTTAGTTCGTACAATTTTGACAAAATTTTAATGTTACAAGAACAAAATAATTAGAATTTTCACTGTACTTTTTGAACACCCCAATACACAGGTGCATTTATTAATACCAGTTCACCGTGAAGAGAGTGAACGGGCTTATACTTACATTATTTTCCATTATGAGTGCTGGCTCCAGTACAATCCAAACCCATCTTTGAACCCGGTTTTAAAGGCTAATAAGATCACAATAACTTCATCATTGGCAAAACTAAAGAAAACAGTGAGTATAGCATCGTTGTCCCAAGTCGGGCACAGTGGGGCATAGTCAATCTGAGATGTTGTTGCTTGTTTTTGACGTTTATGTTCCAATGTCAATCAGTCATTGTGTCACGCAGAGTAAATGAGAAGTGTGAAATAAAGCCGGCCATTAATCCAATAAAAAGATCATTCGAAAGACGTGTGAGGATGAAGGCACCTCTTATCAGACCACCTTCTAATGTACAACGTGGATCAGAGCTGAATGTTGAAGGTATGATGAGTAAACAC
The DNA here is from genome assembly GCA_018155175.1 of Sinocyclocheilus anophthalmus. Classification (NCBI taxonomy): domain Eukaryota; kingdom Metazoa; phylum Chordata; class Actinopteri; order Cypriniformes; family Cyprinidae; genus Sinocyclocheilus; species Sinocyclocheilus anophthalmus. Next base: position 115,634 of record JADLZN010001914.1, on the reverse strand, counting down.
ACCCCACCCCCCCACCCCCCAACACAGACTGTGACAACAGGTAGGATGAGATCCAGGAGGGTACTACGCGCTGTCGTGATTGTTGGCAGCGTGGCAGGTGACAGGGCTTCCTGGCGGTGCTGCTCGCTCACGGCGCGGCATGTGCCCATGCGCATGGCTGGCAATGATCCAGGGCGGCCCAGGTGAGGATGCAGACCCGAGTGGGCCTGGCTAGCAATTTGCTGCCAAAATGTAGGTTAGTGCTTGACCTGCTGTGCCTGAGTCGGTGGGAGGTGGTATTTGGAGGTCTCCAGGGGATTCCTGAACCTTTCAAAAGAAGAGAACAATGGAATTTTTAGATCATGTAAGTCGTATTTGTCAAATTGTTCTTACACTTGAGTGTCTACATAGCACCGTTTGTCAAATTAGGCATTTGTGGCACACCCAAAACCCAGCAAGAAAAGGCAGCGTGTCAAATGTGCAATTATTTAAGTATATACCAAGCCCAAAATCTCATTTTAAGACATCACCATTTACTGCTTAAAAAACTACCAAAAGAATTGAATGGATCATTCGCCACATAATGAAATTTCTGTTATCATTTACTCATCCTCAAGTTGTTCAAAACCTGTACGAGTTTCTTTCTGCTCGTGACACCCATTTGAAGAATTTGGTACCAAAAGTGATGGTACCAGTGCCTTCTCATAGTATTTTGTTTTGCATGGTACTGTCACACGTTTGAGTTACCACATTCTAACAAATATTACACAGGATTACAGCGTTGAAAGAACTCATACAGGTAAGGAACAAAATTAAGGTGGGTATGATGCCAGAATTTTCATTTTTGGTTGTATTATCCCTTTAACCAGTATAATCCAACATCAGGCAAAAAAAAAAAACAATACGCAGGACAGTTGACTTAAAAATCATTGTTTACTCAACATCATAGGTCTGAGGACTGTGGAACACAAAAGAAGATATACTTTTTTTGTCTATGCAATGAAAGTCAATGGGCACCAATGTTGTTTTTAGACCCCATTGAGTTCCATTATATGAACCGAAAATCTTCAAAATGTCTTCTTTTGTGTCCTGCACAATGAACGAATATCATACATGTTTGGAATGACATGAAGGTGAGTAAATAATGACAGCACTTTCATTTCTGGGTGAACTACCCTTAAACCAAGCACCAAACGGCTCTCGTCTTGCGCAAGTCAAAGCAGAACATAGCAAGTCCTTACGCTGGAAACTCGAGCTCTGTCTCTCATCTTGTAGAAACTACAGTCAGTTAAATGTGGCATTCTCAATCCCTGTACGTCCACTAAGGTAGGATCCCAAGCTGTGGAGAGGAAACCGAGTGACTGTCCCCTCTTGTTCCTGTGCGGTCTTTATAAGCAAGCAGGAGGATCTCAGTGACCTAATTAGTACTAAGGCCAGGCCTTTCCTATTTATTGCAGGTCATAGTAATCACCTCAAGCGGAGAGATTACTGATCTTACAGGTTTGATCACCACAGGGCCGAGGTCTTTCGCCTATATCGCTCATTCGCTGGGACCGCCCAGTTCTGTTTGCGTAAAGCGGCCAATCCCAGACTTCCCCCTTCTGCCACTTCTGCTTCAGGGGGTCCGAGACAAATACTACTTGTTCTGTGCGGTTTACAAATGACCCAGGGGCCCATCTCTGGATCAGACTCACTAGACAACATTGTCTTGTATCTGTTCTCAAAAAATAACTGTCGTGAACCCGGTCGCTCCTCTAATTTTAGTCTATAAGATATCGTAAAGCTAAATATAGGAGGGAATCATTCATTCAGGGTGACGGAGGCGACCTCTAGTAGTCATTATTATGTTGTCTACGCTCACAAAAGCACAACTGTTGAGTTACTTTTATGGCGCTCGAAGTATTTTCGGAAAAATCCAAAAAGGAACTTTTACTGACCGCTGACCAAAAAACACTCAATTGTGTGAACAAAAGTTGTTTCATTTGATCAAAACGGCTGTTTGCTCAAACAAAAGAGGCATTTATTACTCATGCTCGTTGAATCAGAAAACATTTGTTGGACTGCAGACTGTATCGCCCTTCAGTGGAAATCTTAAATGGAAAATATTATCCCATACGCACCGAAATAGTTATTTCAGCCCTTGAATGATGAATCCAAGGACCAAATCGGATCTTCTATGCCCTTCTGACTGCGTATTCAACAGTTCAGCGGAGGTCTGTCTCTGTTTATCAGCCATTGCAAAGCTCTTTTCATTACGCACACTGGATTTGGCTTCAAAAAAGACCTAAGAGTGTAACTTCTCTCTTATCCCAGGCAAAGGTGAAAGAAGCCATTGTGTGTCTGAGGGCTCATCTCTGCAGTGTGGAAGGGAAGCGTTCTCCTGCCCACTGCTGGTTGTGTTAGAGGGCCACGTCCTTGACTCACATCTCCCCTTTCAGTTGTGAACGCAGGATATACGACTGTTAACTAATTACAGCCTGTAATGTGATTGAAGTTGAAGTAATTTTGATCACAAATGCAGTGTAGACAATGGAAGCTCTATGAGTATGCATTAGACGCCATATTTAAACCGATATCAGACACTCTAGAAGGTTAATTTCCTAAACGTTCAGCATGCAGATTATGAGCTGATCTAACATTAACATTAATACAGTTTTCAGGGTAGGCTTTCCGGCACCCTCTAGTGTAAATGAAATTTGCTAGATTCTAAGTGCATAAACTTATTTTTATCCACTTTTGGTAATTTTCTATTTTGTATCTATCATATAATTTTTATATCGTCTACAATAGTAAAGTGTATTCATTCAAATAACTGTGTGTGTGTGTGTATTACAAAAGTATATGATGCCCATTCAGATAAGAATGGCACATATTAGCAAATAGCAAATTGTAATTTGTATTGATATTCTGTATTTGATATTATAAGGCACAAAAAGCCATGACAGTATGAACTACAAACAAACTCACAAACCCTTTCTTCCCAGTTGCAGAAAACACAAATCAATTTTAAATGAATATATAAAAAAAAATTTTCCTTAATTTGGACTAATAACTGTGCATTTCTTGCTTAGAAACCTGTAAGGTGTCCTTGTGGCGACCGGTATAGTACTATTGTGTTGTGTGAGTTGCTTAATTTTGTTCAGGATTAGTCACGTTCTGGTTTCACTTTCCAGAACAATCGCGTTTTGAAACCCAGGGGAGGGGAATGATTTTTTTACCGGTTGTACCAATTCAGGGACAAAACCTTTTCACGGCTAAAGGTCAGGTATTATAGTAAGCTTGGAACGACACGTAAATCCTTGCATATAAACCAGAGGTATGTCTTACTCTGCCAGATGTGAATCAGAGCTGTCTTTTTGGGTTTTGTTGGTTTCTGAGAAACTCCAGTTGTGCTATCCTGAATATTCTCACTCGAGCATCTCCCAATGTGTTAGACCACAACAGTTTCTGAGGGGAAGAGAAGTAAAGCGACAACACAACACATCACGCCCACTCACTAAAAGAGCAGCATCCATTACATCTTAATATTGTTCTTTCCTTACCACAAAAAAAAAAAAAAAGGTTTTATTTAAAGAATTGTGAATTTATATTGATTGCTGTTTCTTGCTATTTTGATCGTAGTTCCAGGACGCAATAACCATATTGGACAAGTTAGTCCCACAAAACCATCAAACCAAGTCAACCCATTCAAACCATTATCATTACACTTTTGATAGAATCTAGCTTTCTTTTATTTTATATATTTGTGTTTTAGAGTAATTTTTATTAGCTCTAGCATCATATTGGCGACTAAACCATATTTTTATTATACTATTTAAAGGCATTGTTTACTTTCAGTTTGAGAGTAACTTAAGTGTCCCAAATACTGTTTTGCCCAGTGTGCTTTTTGTAGTCATTTATACGGTTCTTTCAACTCACCCCGATAACCTTCTACAAAACGAGTATTGCAGATATTATTCTATTCCAATTTTTGCGGAATAATAATAAAATGCTTGTCTATATCCTTTGTCCATTTCAACCAAGAAACAGCCCCACTATATCTATATTATCTATAATATATATATAATATATATATATTACCGTGTATTGGGTAATAGTAAAATAACACTATATTTATGCATTACCCAAAAAAAAAGTTACTTGGGGTATGTGTGTATTCACTGGGAATCAAGTCCATGGCCTTGATTGCCATACTGTACTCTACAAGTTGAACAACAGGAAGTAATCTCTCCAAAAAAAACAATTTCACAGATTCAGAGTAACTAAAGTTCAACATAAACTCGCAAAAATTCTCATTAAACCACAATAAGCAGGTTTCAAAACCATTTCCAAACTTGTTTTTTTTCCCATTAACATTACACTCACAGACACACACACAGTATTTGAACTTAAACTCTCATGCAGCTCTCGTCCCAGTTTCTCTCTCTCTTTTGCAGCTACATACCGGCAGCAGTTGCATCTCAGTGAAAGAGATGACTTTAACCACACAGCAATGGCTCATGGTCCACAAGAAGGCCTTCAGGTATCACGTAAGCAACATGCACAAACGGCCAGCAGTCTTGCCCTTAAACCGCAACCCAAGAAGAGCTGGAATCACTCAGTCCACTGTGAATGCAACCCAGCTGGAAAAGCAGAAGGATAACTAAGCGCGTGTGTGGCTTTCCTGAGCTGTGTGTGCAGAAACACTGGCCTGGAGAGGAAGGCATGACACATCAGCTTTCTCAGCTCTCCAGCTTCCTCTGTAAGGGATCGTTCCTGCTCTAGTGGTCAGCCAAAGGCCTGACGGAGGCACAATTTCAGGTGCTAGAGACTCTGAGTGTTTTGTTCTTGGTGCTTCCTGTCTGACCATCGTTACAGCCTTACTCAGCACATTCCCCTGAGAGGTTATCTCTTTAGCACACACACAATGTGCATAAAAATTTATCAAACGAAACACAAGTGTGGACACACTTGCTTGCATGTTCACTCGTAAGTAGTGTAGTGCACACACGTTCACTACAACATTAAGTACACTCAAGGCCAAAGAAGTGCATAGTGCTGCTTACAGAAGCCTCTTGGGTTAAAATTACTGAGCAAAGCTTTGGTAAAGCACTGTTTTTCATTCAATTTCGTCTTCCAGGGCAATTTTTTTTTAAATTGCACCATGGATTTTTTCCCACAATCTGCAGTAATGTTTATGTTTGTCTGTACATACACTACAAATCTGCCTTACTGCTGGTTTAAACCACAAAGTCAAACGAATTTTTTGCAGTGTGAGTGTTTTTTAGGCAAGGCAGATGAGGAATTTTTGGAAGCCTGTTTCCGCCTCAAAATAAAAAATAAAAAAAGTCACATTTATGAGATATAAAGTGACATTGTGAGATTTAAATTTGTCATTGGAGGATATACAGTTGCAGTTTTGGAGAAATTAGCAATTAGAAACAGTCATATTGTGAGATTTAAAGGTGCAATTATGAGAAATTAAGCCACAGTTGTGAGATATAAATATGTAGTTGTGAGATATGGAGTCATATTATGAGATTGAAGGGTGCAGTTGGAAGATATAACGCTACAATTTTGAGAAATTAATTAGCAGTTGTGAGATATAAATTTGCAATAGTGAAAAATGGAATCGTATTATGAGATTTGAAGTCAGGTTTAAGCAATATAAAGTCATAATTACAAGAAATACATTTGTGATTTGTGAGATATGGAGTCATATTGTGAGATTTAAAGTTGCAATTTTAAGAAACTGATTAGCAACTGAGATATGGAGAAACAAGATTTAAAGTCGCAATGGGAGAAAAAAGGTTGATATTTTGAGAAATGATGTCGCAATTGGGAGAAATCTGGAGTCATATTGTGAGAATTAAAATCACAATTGGAAAATATAAAGTTGCAATTAATTAAGTAGCAACTGGGAGATATCAAGTAACATTGCGAAATATAAAGCCACAACAGCAATTTTTTACTCATGCTTTTTGTGCTTCAAAAATATAAACTAATCAGAAAAATCAAGTGCTTTATAAAACTATATCTCAAATGCTGTAGATGGTTTGTGGCATCTGAACTCTTCTTGAAAGCAAGAAGAAGATGCTTTGGAAGGTGTTGAAATCATTGCAGAGATCTAAAGTAGACAGGACGTGTGTATCAGCATCCTTCTGTTGCCTTGTTTCCTGTGTTAAAGGAAATGCTGAGGAACGTTTCTAGTAATTTCAGTACCTTTGAACCTGTGTGTGTGTGTGTGTGTGTGTGTGTGCGTGAGTTAGTGTTTCTGTATATGTTTGTATATTTACTCTTTACCGAAAGTCCTGGTTGGCCATTTTTCCATGTTTTTCTCTGGGCCCGGTTTGAAATCTCACCTTTGTTAGTCCCACATACAGTATGTATAAAACATGAGCTACTTCCTGTAAGAGTTGGGTCGCTTCTGAGACAAGACTTCAAAGTCCAGCTCACACATCTGAGAGCTGTTTTATCCAAGTAGAAAAGGAATGCATAATAACCTGAAGACTTTAATGATTCATATATAAATTAAATATTACACTCATTTTAACTGTATGATAGGAGTGCCAAACTGTCCTCCCTGAGCTCAGTGCTGCAATCCAGTTTATCAACAAAAATAAATATAGTATGTGAAAAATTTAATTTACCTGTATTCTCTTTCCTTGAGGATACAGTCACCTCAAAATGTAAGCACTAAAGCTGCTCTTAAAATTAGGATTTTATTATTATTATTTCTTTTCTTTTTTTTGTTAAATAATCCAAGAAAGTATTGTGGTTTTCACAAAAATGTCAAGCAGAGACTGTTTTTAATAATAATACCAAGAAGGTTTCTTGAGCATTAAATCAGCATATTAGAATGATTTCTGAAGGATCATGTGAGACTGAAGACTGGAGTAATGTTGCTGAAAATTCAGCTTTGCATCACAGGATTAAATTTCACTTTAAAAAAATATTAAAATAGAAAACACTTACTTAAAATTGCAATGTTTTTTATGGTAATAGAAATGTTATTTTACAGTATTTGTTTTATTTGATTATTTTATGTATTTTCTTTTATTTTAAGATATGCTTGTGCTAGTAGTTCTTTATTATCGTTAAAATAAATTATTAATTCATTTAATTATAATTGCTTATTAATTGACAATTGATATTTTGTTATGCAATGATATTCATACATTTTTAATCAAGACTTGCATGTCCAAATATTCATTATATGGTCTACAGGCACACTTTTGAATATAATACTCTGTTATAAGCATCTTTATAAGACCCTACATACTTGGTAGGGTAACGTTTGGCAGAAAAAGATTCAAATATTACTCGTTGACAATGTTATACAAACAGCTTCATAGGCTGCTAATAGGTTTGTGCATTTAAAAGAGGGATGAATAGAAATTGCGTTCCCCCAGAACAGATGTGATTACGTCTAATGTGATTTTCGATCTAAATCAATTACTCCTTCAGGGACGAGAAGGCAAACCGTTCACAGGCACACCTGAGAGGAATTCACTCTACCCCGTCCCACTCAGACCCACCCCCCTGTGCACGGGCAGATTTAATTGAAGACCCAATACAAACAGCGACTCTAAAACGCAATCCCTGCTACTCGAATACAAGCAATCCGCTTCAAATAATGCTCTGAAAAGTAGCTGTAGTGAATCCGAGCAATAAATTGCTTTCATTAGGAAATTCATCCTCAGTATTTGGGGGTCGAACCACTTTTCGGACACGTCTAACCGTAACCCATGATTTTCTAACTCGGCCCCCCGCTTTGCAGTGATCCCCTTAAAAACTCAAAATGACCAAACTGCATCACATGACTTCCCTCCACACGCCAGACTCACAAAAAGGACCCAGCGCTCTCAGGGCAAGGGCTTATGGGTAAGCTGTGGTTTTGAAAGGCCGTCTTTATCTGGGTTTGGGCTAATCACTGGGTTGAATCACCTAAATGGATTTGCCTGCACTGTTACTTTTTGGCTGTGGACAGTAGTGTTAGACAGATCGTAAGTTAATTTCAGGATTTATCACAGTGAGAGAAGCTGGGGGTAAGGAATGCTTGAGGACATTTCTGATGTACACAAACATAGCAAACAGACAGAAAGCAATATAAGCATTAATGAACGTACACTATATAAATGTACACTACTGTTCAAAAGTTTGGGGTCAGTAAGTAAATAAAGTAATACGTTTATTCATCAAGGATGCATTAAATTGAGCAAAAGTGACAGGAAATGCTGTTCTTCTGAACTTTATATTAATCAAAGAATCCTGAAAAGTGTATCACAGTTTCCACAAAAAATATGAAGCAGTAGTGCTGGGCGGTATACCGGTTCATACCGAATACTTTGGAGAATCTACACCGCATCCATAGCACAAGTGTGTGTCTGTGCTGTCATGTGCATGACACGTTAAAGCAGCCATTGCTGTCTCGAATAGTGTAAAAGCCTTCAGTCATCACAATGAGGCGCAGAAATCTATTGATAATACAGACACACAGTAAGTTTGTTTATATACAGTTCTGTTCATACTACGCCTAACATTTTAGCTCCTACCCTACTCAGATGTCACTGAATTGTCCTCAAATTCTGTTATAAAATGCACATTAAAACATTGCATAGCTACTCGAAACAAAGGTTTATTCACAAAACCTATAAATATCAGCTCACTGACAGTGTCATCAAAGAGAGGGTGAACTTTTCATATTTCAGACCTCTTTTCTGTTACGACTTAATCAAATGAATTGTAATATCCAGACATTTCTTAAAAAATTTATATACTGATTTTGCGATTTAAATGGGATCATTGTAATTTCCTTCCACAGACCGAACTCTCCACACTCTCTCCCGGCCCAAATTGATTAATCAGCACAGCCTGAGTTGAATTTGATGGTGGAGTAGAAGAACAGACGTTAGTACAAAGTGACCAGTGTGACGCCTCTCATGTTCAGGATTGAATGAAAGTCCTTGTCCGTCTGGCTGGAACAGAGGCTGATCTTCTGGACTGTCATGGAAGAAATCACCTCTGATTTGTGGCATATCAGATAAGGTATTTTTGGGGTATGTTGGGAAATTGGTCATGTACCACACGACTGAGACCGCAAGAGAGAGGTTTATTACACAACAGGTGCTTCATCTACAGCTGGCCCGAAAAGTATTTTAAACCACATATCTAAATTAGATTAGGTAACAAAACATTAAACAAATGCTACAAGAGCTTTTTTCAGAATTAACTTAAATTTTCAGAGCCAATTTTTGCAACAATTTTGATTTTGAACTTTTCATTTATCAAACTATCAATCAAAAATACTTGTTTTGATATTTTGTTTTCTAATGCAGTGAAATTGCATGCACATTTATACAGAAGCCAATTTTTGCTTTAACAGTAAAAAAAATCATACTTGACTTTTCACAATTATTTCACAGTATGATTAATATTTCACAATATGACTATAACTTTATATGCCACAAGTGCGACTTCATTTTTGTAACTGTTACTAAAATTATGCAAACTCAATTACATGTGAATTAAAATGTGAATTTATTTTTTTTTATTTTTCTCCTTATTGCAATTTCATATCTCACGATATGGCTTAGTGCCTTACAATGTGACTTCATAGCTCTCAATTTTAACTCTTTCTTATTATTATGACTTTATATCTTACAATTGCGACTTTATTTCCTATAATTGTAGTTTTACTGTGCATCTCACAGTTGTGACTTACAATGACTATTTCTCGTAATTGTAACTTGATTGCAATTTCATATTTCACAGTTATGAGTTTCATATAAATATTTCATATTAATTTACTAGTCTATTATATTCACAATATTATATTAAATGTTCAAGACGGGACACTGACATCATACTCTGCTCTGAAATTTCACTGAAATTCTTAAGATGTTTAACCCTTAAAGACCTAGAACATTTTTGGGGTACCTGACACGTCTGTACTTTTCTTTGTTTTTTCAGACCTATTGTAGCAGTGAGCATCAAGTGCCTTAAATCATTATAAACAGGAGCACTTGAAGTTTCAGTCTAGCTCATTTAAAGTCGCAATTTTCCCTTTGGATTCTCTAAGAATTAATGAATTTCCAGAATTTTAAGAAAAACGCAAGCAATAATTGGGTGTTTTTTTTACTGTGTACTCAAACAAAAACACCTGAAGTTTGGATTTTCTTTCTTTAGAAAGTTGTATCCGGGTGTTTTACACTTCCAAATAAAAAAAATTCTACAAATAACATTCCCCAAGCAAGTTATAGCCATTTATTACAATATTGTTATAGGCGCTTTTCAGTGAAAAACAGGTCTATTTAATTTACTAACAATATACATTTAGGGAGTAAAGAAAATGGAAACCGTGTTATATAATAACAAAATATACAGAGTGCAACAGAAAAAAAACAGTGCAAATTATCTTTATGAACTATTATTTACATAATATAACAGCCATATGATTTGATCCGCTGGCTGCACTCTGCGTCAGAATTAATTTTACCGGGACATCGCCTAGCGACGCGAATAGCTAAATTCCAGTGCTTTATCCGATATGTACCGCTTTTTCATCCTTGTTTTTGGTTTGTTTTATGTCAAAGTGCTCTGTCCTGTGTTTTTCTGGGCTTTTTCAGAGAGTGCTCTCATGCAAATGTGTTATTGTGTGTTTGTTTTCGTGCACGCGTGACACACTTTACTTTCACTTTGCGTTTTCTCAGATTTCCAAAGAAACTTGCTACAAGTAACAATGGTTCAAAAGACCAAAACCTATGTTTATTGGTTGAATATGTGACAGTTTGAACCAATCTGGTCACGGGGGTGGGGACTAAGCGTCAACAATCGTTCCTGTTTGGCTCAGAGGACGAAATGCATTGGTTTCTTCTGACGAATCAATGTTGTCAAAATGTGATGACGTAATCACGTACGCTATGGAGCCTCTGAATATCCAAATGAGACAAATTACAAGTCTTGAAAAGCGGAGAATCTCTGCTTTACGACACTTTTTATAGCATTCAGATAGGATTAGCGGTTCAAAAGTTATTATACAATAGTTATTTTTAGCCTATTTTTAAATAGTTTTGAACCAGTGAGATTGGTATATGTTAAGTGGATTGATATCAATTATGATTTATGAATGCTGAGTCATTTGTGCTGAATAACAATTCCTTTTCTAATTTCTTTCCTTTTTGAAGTTCTCAACTGGCATTTTCACATCCCCAAAAGACTTTTGAATTCCTATAAACCAGCATAATGGCATTAATGGCTGTCAAATGATGAAAATGTATCTTTCAAACCACGTCACCGCAATGACGAACAATAGCACTCTCCATTGGAGGGAATCCCACATCACTTGAGGGGCTTTCGCTTTTTGTTTCTCGTCTCGTTTTTCTCAGCTGAGTACTCGGGTGACGTTAATATGAGACGATGCTTCTCTTTTCATCACTGCAGGGTGCTCCTCAAACCAAAAGCCTGACTTTAAGACCTATTAGGTTATTAAGTGGCTGATATGGCACACTCAGGTATGGGAAAACCACCAAAGTCAATCCTGTACCGCGCTGGAGGTTCGAGCAGCTGCTCAGGACATGGGAGTGAGGTGGAGGGTGTCCGTCTGAGTATGTTAGGATTGTAATGAACCGTTATGAGGTATTTTACCTTATCACGTGCTGGCAACTTGAACATTTGGACTCCTGCAATTGAGTTAAGCCTGCATGTGCGTGAGCAGAGCTAACTGCACGTGATACGCAAGAACAACACAAGTCAGGACTTTCTGTGCCACTACAAAGACGATGAAAGCAGCACTGTGTAAACGCACATGCTCTTATTTACACACAAACACACACTTTGACAAGCGATGCATAACATCAAGACTAAAAATATGTAATATCTTTCTCAGCTCAAAAACGTTCCCATCTGTAGATATTAACGGAACCCTTTCATTAATTTAAGATTAAGTAAATGACAGAGATTTTTTTTTTTTACATTTATGAAATTTATAGAAGTTTGGATGTGTTACTTGTCATAGTAGTATTTGTTTAATAGTTTTTTATATGTCCAATATATAAAATCCAATTACCTAAGTAGCAATTTTTTCCCCCAAAATGTTACATAAAATGCACATGCTGTTGTGACATTAGTCGAGGCTTTAGAAACTGAAAATATGAAGCGCAAAATGGCCCGACCACACGCAACACCAATGATACAATTTTGTGAATTAAATTATCTAGATTGAATTTACTTTGTCAAATGTAGCATAACACTGATACATTATATATGTTTTTCACTATACAGCTAGTTTGTAATGCGATATTCCATTACAGTTTAATTTTATGCAACATAGGAAAGATTTGACGGATAAAAAACTTTCCCTGTTCCCTGAAGTTTGCACATATTGGCACTTTATCTAAAATAATAAACTTTATATGGCCAGATAAACCAGCATATAAACAATAGCTCAATCTACTATGATTCTAGTATAGAAAACAGGAAATGCTCTGTTGACTTACCGGACCGTACCAGTTATATTCCAGCATTTTGATTTTATGGACGAGTATCGCTCTCAAAAGCCAAACTGTCGCTCTCTATGGCACAACAATATCATGCATTACTTGTGTAGACTCATCTGCGGGTACCTCTAAGCCATCGACGCACACCCCGAGCTCGTTTAGCACTCCTAAGCTTACGACCTGTTGATAATGAACCTGAACCCATTATTTTGAGTCAATGAATTGAAAGAAATGGGGCAAGGAATGAAAGCCACAGGGCCAATTACTGACACTCTTTGATGTATTATTCTCCCTCACTCACTCAAATGGCTCTGCACATTTTGTCTTCATCCTCTGTTTTTCATTAATTATTCTGTTGGGGTCAGAGTTCGGCCGGCTAATTGTGCAGACGGTCCAGCTTTGAGAATGGCAGCGATTCTCCAAAAGCTGACACCCTCTCTGGCTGTGCTCAGCCATCTTGCGTTATGCCAATTAATCCAATTCTTTGATATTTTTTCCCCTTTCTCTCTTTCTTGTTCAAACTCGCTTTCTATCTCTTCTTTTGTAATTTATAATCTCTGAGAGTTATTGGGGGTCTTGGACTGATTGGGAGTTTAAGTCAACTAGAATAACTAAAAGTTTAGTGTTGGTGACGCATGGAGAGCTTTATTTTACATACTGTACACCAACTCGTAACTTACTGGGGAATGTTTAGGGAATTTCACAACAATTTCAGGCCTGGAAATTTGGATTTTAAATATCCCTGATATTTCTAGATTAGCAAAAAAACAAGAAACACAAAAATTTTTGGAGTGATCTCCATTAATTTGTTGTGATTATTTTGGGGAAAAAACGACACATTTAAATTATTAATGCATTTTAACACACCTGACCTGTACGTCATCGTATATTACATGCAATTGCTGATGAACATGATGCAGTTATATGCACCTAAAAAAATCAAGATATGAGGGCAAAAATTGCCCTGTATGGGTTTTTGTCTTACATATCTTTACTTAAGCAATGTTGAATCAAAATATTTCTCTCTAAAGCTGCTTTTTTGTAATGTCTATTCAATGCTTTTATCATCTAACGCAATAACTTTAAATGACGTTTTGGGGGAAATTTCTCAAAGTTAATTTGAGAAATTGGCAAAATTGATGTATGATTAATTTGTGAGTAATTGCCACATCATGTAACACCTGGGTCATGAAGGACAACTGAATAATTTGATCATAAATTTCCAGGCATGTGCAATTCGATTTGATGAGTCAGTAAAAGTGTTCTTTGTGTGCAGTTGTTGTATTTTTTTAAATCAGATTTGTGGTCTAAACATGCAAATCACTGGCAGATAACACCAAATGGCTTTTCACACTGTGCTTGACCCTTTCTTAACTCTGGGCTACAGTCACTTTTAATCAGGGTCTAAGCCATGTTTCACAATTGTAATTTTGAAAGGTGCTTATCAGTGGGAGTAAATAGCAGAGTTGACCCAAAAATGCAGTGCAACATGGAACAAGATATGGACATTCATTCAAGGCTGCCTCTATATTCCAATTCTCACTGTCTTTTAGTGTAGCTGTGCAACTGCATGGCTTTTCCACAGTGTGAGCCAATGGATCACATATATTAGAATGCTTTCACTCCTGTTATAGCTATAAAAGTGGCTTTTCTTCATAGGATAGTTCACGCTAAATAATTAGTATGGCATCTTCCATGTAAGTCCAGATGCCAGTTTCTCTCATCTTCAGTATGACCTTTTTAAGTTAGATGTAAGCAAATGGATTTATTTACTGCAATAAAAAGCCCGTGGAGAAATCCACTCATTGACAACACGGAGGATTCCACAGGGATTTAGAAAACAAAAGAAATATTATTCTAGAGATTAACTTTCCTCAATGGGACAAACAGAGTAATCTGAATGAGATTAGGAAATGCTAATGACGTTCTCCTGATCTTGATTGGCATTTATCTGACTTCCTATAGGAAGCATTGGCTGTCTTCTGGCTAATACTAGCCACTTTCCTGCATTTGATGGACGGGGCTGAAATTAGAAGATTTATCACCACTTTATAGTTTTATTTAACTGACCCCACAGAATAGTTTTAATAGTTTCATATTTGATTTGATTTTGTATTTTCTTTTCTTTTATTATATTCATGGTCTATCATCCTTGCAAAGAACTTGTACACCCTAACTGGAGACGAACCCCTGTGTCTCTTTCAGTCATTTTGTCCAAAAGAAGCCAGCAACTAATCAGTGTGGCCGAGCCGTGACTCTGAGATGTCGGCCTGGAGGTTTTGCGAGGGCCCCTGGTGATACACCATATTAAGGGCCAGAGTGGCCCTGTTTGATACATGTCTCCCCATCAAACGCAGACATGAACTCACTCTGATCAGAAGCCAAAGGTCAGTCAGGACAGACAGATAGTATCTTTGAAGAGTCTAGTTGTCTTGCTTATTACCGTTTAATCAATACGATCAAAGCAATTCTATGTAGTGGAAAATCACGTGCAAGATCCGTCTCATAACAACCGACAAATATGGCACCTTCCATAAATTAATCATGAGGTTAATGTTTGTACTTTTGTGATAATGTTGTGATAGTTAATAATTATTATCACTAATTAACTATCATTGTTAGTTATTGAAACAATAATTTAAATTATTATTGCTACAAGAATTATATTGATAACTATTATCTATTCTATTATTATTAGTATAGCACTAATAATCTTTAATTATATTATTATATACCTTTTCATGCACTCAAGGTAAAGCTTTTATTAAAATGTTTAAATGCTGTGTTTTAAACAGTCCTGCATGTGTGAGATTAAGGGGGGAATAAAACACAAATTGCTCTACCAATCTGTTTTAAAAATCATTGTGATTTTTTTTTTGCACTTTGGAAACATTTTCATTAAAAAAATTAAAATGTCCTCCCATGCTGTCATTACCATAATGCCAGAAATCAGTACTGTAATGTGAACCAAAATCATACAATTCAAATAATCAAAATGTAAATTATTAAATTTATTTATACATCATGTCTGTCTGATTTAAATACGTTTTTTTTCTTCTTTTTTTCTGTAGCACAGTACAGTAGAGTTTGAAATGTGATTCAGATTCCCCCATTAAGAAATGATCTCCTGCTCACATTTGTGCTCAAGCACAAACAGCAATGTGGAAATACACATTCTGAAGTTTTATTCTATTGCTGGGATTTTATTAAAAATTTAAATGTAAAAAGTAAAACCTTTACCGATTATAATAATCCCTGCACACCTAAACAGAGCCCCGCACCCCTCTTTAACAGGACATCTAGCCCTCTAGCCAGATCAGGCCCTCAAGTGCCCCGGGGCACAACGCTCTGCCCCACTCAAGGCTAAAAGCCCACACTAGCATATATTCCATGCACTGAACCTTTTTCCTTTGAATACTATTAGTGGCTGAACTTGGTTTAACTGAAAAAGACTGCCGACTTCACTTAATTAGGCCTAAAAGGATTACAGGGCTGGTATGGGCCGGGCGGTTTAAATAAGACAGGAATTTTGGCAGACACCTGCTACATGTACTGCATTAATCTTATAAAGAAGAGAACGCTTGCTTGTTAATGTGGCTTGCACATGCCAGGACTTCAGTTGGCATCTTTGTTGAGGCAAGAATTGAGGCAATCTTGTGATAAAAATGACCGATCACTTCTTTCATTTAATGCCAGTATATCTGGTATTCGGGCATTTTATGGGTGTCTGAGCATGTGTATAACATGTAACTAATACTATCTTTATTATGATTAAAATTTATAGTCATTATATATTTAATAATATGTATTCTATTGTTTTATAATTTTCTAATACAATATAATATATAATTAGGGCTGTCGAAATAAACCATTAATTTGTTGTGATTATTTTGGGGAAAAAATGACAATTAACTTATTTCAGCATTTAACCACTCGCCTAGACTGTACGTCATCTTATATTACATGCAGTTGCTGACGAACATGATGCAGGATGACTGTGGTTATGCGTTTAGCAACAAAAATTCAAGATATGAGGTCAAAAATGGCCCTGTATGGTTTTTGCTTAACTTATCATTTTGTTGAATTAAATATTTCTCTCTAAAGCTAATTTTTGTAATTTGTCTATTCAATGCTGTTGTAATCTAACACAATAACATTAAATTATGTTTTGGGAGTAATTTCTCAAAATTAATTTGAGAAATTGCCAAAATTGATGTATCATTAATTTGCGAGTAATTGACACATCATTAGATTAATCATTAATTAGATTTTTTTTTTATCGCTTCACAGCCTTAAATAATATAATATAATGTAATATAATATAATAACTAATGCTACAAATTCTTTTGACCTTTTGAATTCCTCCTTTTTCTTGAAAAAGATGAAGGGATGTCTGGAGCATCTGGACAAAGAGGGTAATTCAGGGAGGTCAAACTGATAAACAGATTTCTGTTTTTTACACACAATATATAGAATTTAAAAGACCGCTGATTCAATCAGGAAACGACCCTGACGGATCAAAGAGACACGGAAAGAACGCGCAACATCACCAAACCACAGAAGTCAGTCCTTGTCCATTTACATATGTTGTAGTTGATCAAGAGTACTTCTGATCAGAGTCAGTCATTTCTAGAAAGGGAGAACAGTTACGACACAGGACTGAGTCACTCGGCTGTCCTGGAAAAACCCCATCTCATGTTGCAATGGATGACAGGCTGCTTGTCATAATCAATGCTGCTAATTTGGTTTCCTCTCACTGCTGATTCACAATGATTGGGTGGAAATGGATGTGTTCATCTTCCCCTGCTTTTATTTCCATCTTTCCTTCCATCTGTCGTTCTTTCTTTCTTTTCAGCCATTTCTTCTTGTCCTGGACAACTGAGTTCATCAGAGGTCATTTTTGTGATGTGATAAACGCCACCATGTTTCTCTAAACCTGTGCTTCACCCACCCTGCTTCAGCAATGTCTGTTCATTGCAAAATAGATTTCATACTGTGAGTGCATAAATATCAGATTTATTTGCATACCATGCAAATATGCAATTCTACAAATACTTAATGCCAAGTTGAATGCCAAAAAGAATAAAATGTATTTTGGCATATGGTTCTATTGATCACAATGACTGGGGTTTAAAAATTAAAAAAGAAAAAGAAACATGCGCTGATAAATCGTGCACAATAACATGCATTTAGAAAATAGGGTGAATTTTAATTTTACTGCCAACTTTAAACCATTTATGATATTTCAGGATAGTTTTGACAGCCATTTACAGGGCCATACATGTTGATGGCTGACACTTGACTGTATTTAGCACAGAGCACTATGTTTCCAGTCAATCCGCTGTGTCGAGCATTTTAATTGTGCCTTTCACAGATATGATCGGTTACTGCCAGTCCAGTGGGTCGCAAGGATGTCAGACAGAGTTTGGATCTGAGCCAGACGGGGTGGGTGGTCTCTATCTGCTTTGGTCCTATTAGTCAGTCAGGATCCAAACAGCACCCCCCACAGCTCCGTCTTCCCATAACCTCTCGGCTCCACGACCTGCCTCTGACACACTCAGGATAAACTTCATAGGTGGGGGGCGTGTAGATACACAGTAATAGATAGTCTTTTCTTGAGTGAAAGTGTGTGTATGTCTGCCGTAGCCTCAAGGGACAGCCCGCTTCAGAGAGACGAGCCTCTTTCCTCCAAACACAGGTAGTGCTACAGTGTTTGAAATACACAGCCCCACACCAAAACACAGACACATACACAGACTTTAACACATGAAAGACCTCTTGTGGACCACAGCAAACACAAGGCAGCTTTGATGTGCTCCAGCCTCTTCTATTCCCTTTCCACCCCCTAAAACTGACTGTTGCTTTGCTTTTCCATCTGAAAACCTGATTTCTAGCTTTCTCCTTCTGACAGTTTTTAAAAGTGCAGCTGAAGTGTGTTTTTCTTCTGACTGATCAATTTAAGCAGATCATAACTCATTGACAAATGATCACAAATCACGAATGAGATTCACATTTTTTTTATTTTATTAGATTTTTTGTTAAAAATGTCTATATATACAGTATAAGTAATATATAACTATATAGTTAGCTATGTAAATAGTTATCTGTAATAAATCTGGGTAAATTTTATAATAAAAATGTATTAGATGTGACCGTGGAGCACAAAACCAGTCTTAAGTCGCTGGGGTATATTAGTAGCAATAGCCAAAAATATTATGTGTCAAAATTATAGATTTTTCTTTATGCCAAAAATCATTATGATATTAAATAAAGATCATGTTCCGTAAAGATATTTTGTAAATTTCCTACCATGAATATATTAAAACTTAATTTTTGATTAGTAATATGCATTGCTAAGAACTTCATTTGGACAAATTTAAAGGCGATTTTCTCAATATTTAGATTTTTTTGCACCCTCAGATTCTAGATTTTCAAATAGTTGTATCTCGGCCAAATATTGTCCTATCCTAACAAACCATACATCAATGGAGAGCGTATTTATTCAGCTCTATTACGTCTATCAAGTATGTCAATTTAGTGACAGTGCAATTTCTCCAAAAAAAGACGAGCGAGTTTGTGAAACAACGTGATACTTTTATAAAACATAACTGAAAACTCAGTTAATCTCCTGAGCTATTCAAAAGCAAGCAACTTTGCCAAAAAAAATAATAATAATAATAATAAACATAAAGAATGAAAAGAGAAGGACTGGTCATATATAGAAACAAACTCACAGCCCAGTTCAGGACCTTTTGCTTTTTACAGGCAAAATAAACACTTGTCAAATGTGACTAGTGTGATTACAGTAACAGAGGTCTTCTGTTCTGTCAGCACATAGTGTGGAATTACGCTCTGAAACAAAACCACCAGCAAATCCACAGCATCAGAATTCCAGACAAATGAGTCCTGGGACACAAAGGGCTGTTTGGGTGGTTTCTGGCTCAAATGTGCAGACATAGGCATGCGTCTATAATCACATTATAGGGTTAAGTATCAATGCGGCAGAAGGAAAAAAAAGACTGATTTTGCACAATGCATTTCACACGTTAATTATATTTACATGCACGTATAGCAAGTGCTGCTAATGAAATTTATTCCTGGTATCTAAGAATTGTTTATATAGATTTGACTGGAAATGAAATTGTTTTATTTCATTTCATGCTTTATATGGCACTTTATATGCCAACTGATTAACACATCAACATAATGTTCTGTTTTTCACTATTTCAAGGAATAGTTGACCAAAAAATTTTATTTTGCTGAAAATGTACTCACCCTCAGGCCATCCAAGATGTAGATGAGTTTAATTCAATGGAACAGATTAGGAGAAATTTAGCATTGCACTTGCTCAGCAATAGATCCTTTGCAGTGAATGGGTGCCGTCAGAATGAGAGTCCAAACAGCTGATAAAAACATCACAATAATCCACAGGTATTCCACACCACTCCAGTCCACCAATTAAAGTCTTGTGACGTAAAAAACTGCATGTTTGTATGAAAAAAAATCCATCAAGGCGTTTTAACTTTAAACCATCGGTTCTGCCCAAAATACGAGTCTGTAATAACACTTCCTACAGACCCTTTATCAGCAGTTTGATGGCACCCATTCACTGCAGAGAATCCACTGGTGAGCAAGTGATTGAATGCTAAATTTCTCCAAATCTGTTCCGAAGAAGAAACAAACTATTCCTTTAAATGCCATCAAGCAAAAACAAAATGATGTGTCAGAGATTTCGCATACCTCCCATCGAGTCCAAGGCCAGGTGGAGGGCTGACTGCTGTGGTAGGGGCCCGGGTTCAAATTGGTGTTGTAGGAGCAGGAGGAGAACGAGGGCCCCGGGACCCATTGGTTTTGCTGGTTTGCTACATTAGTCGCCGGTTCTGATTGAACACCGGAGAATGACTGGAACATTGCGGATTCCTAAGGCTGCACAGTGAAAACACAACATGAGTTAAGCAAGCTGTGAAATGTGATATGTCACCGTAGCTACACTTATTTATTGACTTTTATTTAGTATATCATTCAATGCATGTTTCATTCAAATTTAGCCACTTTCAAAACTTTTGCTTAGATTTGCATCTTGAATAAATCATTCTGTCGTGTAAGTCAGAATCCGTTAA
Organism: Sinocyclocheilus anophthalmus; assembly: GCA_018155175.1. NCBI lineage: Eukaryota > Metazoa > Chordata > Actinopteri > Cypriniformes > Cyprinidae > Sinocyclocheilus > Sinocyclocheilus anophthalmus. The sequence continues at coordinate 95,059 of JADLZN010001914.1, read as the reverse complement.
GACGTTCAAAATGAATTTAAATAAGCCAGTTGACCCTGTCCCTGTAGGGTTCATTTGAATTCACATTTGAGGGATGTTTTCTTTCAGCCTGTGATCGTATTTTGCAATACATTTTTGTTTAGACTCATGTCAACTCTGCATGAGATGATTGAAACAGAGCTGAAGTAATGAGAGCCAGCATGCTGCATATATAGTCTCTCAGTTCAACTGTCACATTCAATCAGTGATTTTAGTGTAAAAAAAATCTTTTGAGCTAATTGGCCGTTTCAGTGTTATCTACTTTAACAGCAGTAGTTTCTCAGCTGAAATTGACAGACGGTATGAAAATGTTTGAATCATGTTGCACTGTCATTTTCACATTATTGTGATATATTATTGAAGGAAATTTTCTTATATTATGTAACTGAATAATTAGCATTATATCATACTGTAAGTGTTATTTACAGAATAACATCAATACCAGGTCTAAATGATTGGCTTGGAAAACATGTTGACATTGTACTGCGTGATGCATAATTTTTTTATCAATTTATTTACATTTTTAATCTTTATTATTAGTTGTTTTGATTGTTTCAGTCTCTGTGTGAATATTTTTGGTCTGTGATGATGTAAAGAGGCTTTGCACAGTGCTGGAAAATGGCAGCAAATAGCCTGTTGTTCTTCAGCGCTGATCCCACGCTGGTCTTGAGGAGAGGACATTGTTCCTGAGACCGTGGCATGACCAGCTCTGATGGACGCAGATGCCACTCTGAGATCTCAGACGTAATGGGCTTATGAGAACATGTCTTTTCTGCAGGACAATGTGTGATTTGGGCCGTTTCTCCTGAATGATGAGGGACTAATGAACTTGATGGACACAGGGATGACTGGAGGGAGAATCACAGAGAGCTGGAAGTCTGGGAAAACTAGGTCGCCAACATTTATCAGTCTGTCTAACTATCTACCCATCTTACTATGTGTAAATTGACGTGTCTGTCTCATATCTATCTTTCTGTATTTCTGTCTATCTATCTGTCTGTCTGTAGTCTGTCTGACTATCTTTGTCTCTCTATTTATATGACTATCTGTCTCTCTCATCCTGATGTAGCTACACTTCAAATTATACATTTTAACAGCTGTTCGCTATCCATGTTTGACCACAGTGCTTATGCAAGGAATGATTCTTCCTTACTGTTTGACTCTTCTGCATTTTTTAATTTCAGATATTCGATATTTTACAATATGTAGGTATGATGTAGAGTTATGCAGCTTGAGGATCTCATTCTATCAGTGAGACAGTGACGCCTCACACAATCAGAGAGACCACGCTGAGAGCCAGACAGCACTGTGAAAGGAAAGAGCTCCATAATGGAGGAGCAGGAGGTTGAGCACAACGTAATTGGCAAGCCTTCCTCCGTTTTTGCCCACACCTCTCTACTTCCATGCATGGTGCAAGTGATGTTAAATTGCCTTCTCTCTCTCTGTATTTCCTCATTATTTCTCGCTTCCTGTCAGCGTTGCCGAACAGTAGAATATGCGATCCTAGACACCAATCAGATTCGGAGATGGACCGAAAGGCTGCTAAAGAATGTTCCTGTCCATCTGTCAGCATTCCAGGGACAGAGCAGCTTTTAGCTTCCTATAGTTGAGACAATTGTCCTTATCTATGCTTCACTTGGGTTTGTGTCCACATTGGGTCACTATTTGTGTGTATGAGCCGAGTAAGTATTCCTCCCAAACAACAAGGGCAATTTATAGAGCTAATACTATAATGAGGGAAGGTAATGACACTAAACCAGGGCTTTTGCCACAGGCCTCTATGTCTGCAGGCAATGTTTGACATATTCAGAGGTTAGAAATCCAAGTCATTTTCCATTTTCTACAATTTACTTAATTTAACTGTAAAACCCTATATTTGACATTCATCGGGATGCAAGGGGTATGCTGGCAAACGGATTGTCGTGCTAAATGGCAACCAGTTGCATTTGGCATTCTTATCATATCTTTTATGTTGATTCATATTTTTTGTTTTCTGGTGTTTTGCTAAAGCAATTATTTTTGTGCATTTTGCTTGTACAAATCATACAAGTGATCAGGTGTTTTGCACTTAATATTTAGGTCTTTTGGATGATAAATCAAAGCAAAATAAGATGCATTAAAGAAAGTACTCAAGCCGTATCTAGGGAACAGAATATCATGGATGTAACTTGAGCCAGTAAGCAACATGGTGACAAGTTTTGCATGGGTTAACGCCACTAAATATTGACTTTTAGATGATAAACGTGGCATTTCCCCTGTTAGTTTTGTTGATTTGAAGAGGGGTCATTTTTGGTTGCCACTAGGGTCAAGATGAGGTCAACGAGACACTGGAGAGCTTTAACTAGTGATTTACAGTGTATAGTAAAACCCTTCAGGCTTATGGGTCATTGGTTAGCTGGTTGCGTAGGTGGAGACAAGGAAGTATAGGATATACTTAGGAATTGTAGCCTCAGGTAAAATGCATATCAGTGCAAAAACCCTCACAGGAGCATAAATCCTGCACTGCTCTTGTTAAAAGTCTAGAGGAAGAGCTTTAGAGTACGTATATATGTGAATGTATGTGATATAAAATCTGTGTGTGAGGAAAAGAGAGATCTTAGAGGATGTGTCTCAGTCTGATGAGCTCTCCTTTCCCCCTGGGCTTCATTAAAAGCTTTCCCTCAGAAATGGCCCTGTGTGGTGCTTTGCCCCTCCACCAGCTCCTGGCTGAGTGACAAAACACTTGTTTCCTCTCTCTCCCTCTTTCTTTCTCATGTTGTCTCTCAGGTCCTCAAAAGGCTTTGTTACAGGCTTTTCAAGTAGAAGCACCTATTTATTTGCTCTTTTCACTGCTAATTCTTAGTTTTTTTATGCTCTCACTGGCTCTCCTCGGATGTCGAGCGGGGCTGTGGTGCTTCTGCCTGTGCTCAGGCCCTGAGTCACTGGGTCTGGATAATGGACAGACTTAGAGATGGAGCAATGCATCTAAAACACACTCTCAAACGAAGGCAGTTGCAGCTAGGTTAGTGCTAAAATGCAGTACATTTTCAAGGTTTTCCTGGTTAGCATGGTCCAGTAGTTCCTGCTGGTAGATACTTTAGCTAGTTTAGCCATGTCTTCTGATAACTACTTTTTTTGTAGGCAAGTATTATTACAATACATATATTGTTGCATATATTGTATTGCATTAGCATGCATTTAAACTTGACTGCAAATGACGGAATAGTTCATACAGTGCTCCCTCTGGTTTTCGTTCCTACATCTGTCAGTAGTTTTTCTTAAGGAGTTCATTTGTTGATTTGTCATGTTTAGTGTAATCTGGCAGCTGTAATAGAGCCTGTCTGGACAGTTAAGACTGTTCAGACTCAATCTCAGTCATCTATCTCTGTTGTAATCCTGTTAGGAATACCCACTGAGCTGGCATGTGAAGTCACTGTTTGCATTCCCCACACCTGATGAACCCAGAGAAGGTTTTGCATTTTTTACTCACACTCGGGTTCACTACATTAGTGAGGACATCTCATAAAGGCAATGGGTTTTTGTATGTGATGTCACTTTTTGTTGGTGGGGCCCTAAGATTTATGTTTAAACAGTGTACAATACTTGCCATTAAAGGAATAGTTCACCCCAAAATGCTGAAAACTCATTCACAGTAGAGGATCCATTGGTGAGCAAGTAATGCTAAATTTCTCCAAATCTGTTTTGATGAAGACACAAACTCATCTACATTTTGGATGGCCTGAGGGTGAGTACATTTTCATCAAATTTTCATTTTTGGGTGAACTATTCCTTTAAGTACATTTTTTAATGCGATATGTTTTCTTGTGCACCCCATTTGGGGAAGTTATTCTTATTATGAACGTTGTCACATATCGTTCAGATACAGAAGAAACAATATTAGCAGCTTTTCCCAAAAGCACCAGACAGGGAAGTAGAGCCTTGTGTTTGTGTCTGTCTAGGCAGCGCTCCTCTTGAGTCGGTCTCATCTCAGACATAGAGTCTCGGTCAAACCCAAGTGCCACAGGCCGGGGAGAGAGCAAACATTCAATGTCATCTCTGATTGGCCAAGGTTGAGCAGCGCCTCACCTTCCTATGAACCCCTCCGCTTTCACTGATTGGACGAGGTGAGCCGAGCCTCACTTGTGTCTGAACCCTGCCTCGTGCGAGACGCTAGTCGTATGATACGAGAGCTGCTTTGTGGGCCTCAGAGACGCTGTAGGGAGACGGACTCAGGGTGGGTGGACTTGTTCTTGAGGGCTCTCCAACCATGGCTCGCCGTGGAGAGCTCCTTCATCACCACGCTGTCATGATAGCACTACTCATAAGAGCACCAAAACCGCCTCTCCTCGACAAGGCAGTTCAGACTCCCTCCCTGTCATTAAGCAATATGAAGTCTGGAATGTGAATGCCGAGATGTTTGATTCCTGCCCTTTATGAACTTATCTGGGGCTGGATGTCGGAGAGGAACCCAGTGTATTACAGCTTTAACTGCAGTTCCCCTGATTCCCACATGAGGTCACTGTGTAGACAGCATGAAACTCTGCCTTGACGGCTGACAACTTGAGAAGTCTGATAGTTTGCATAACTTTCAGTTTTTCTTTTGATTGCACAATAAAACCCAATCTATTAGGCAAACATCTTCAACCATTACACAATTTCTTAAAATGACTCATTTCTTTAACAGATTTTTAAAAACTATTTCTTAAACATCACAGTAGTATGTCAAGATCATATCATTTTGAATTAATCCTTATTTTAGTAAATATCTAAAAAAAAAATAAAAACTGTATTTTGTGAAAGTTGAATTGGACAGTTGAATGAAGAAAGATTAGATGATTATGAAAGATAATGTTATTATATATATTAGTATATATATATATATATATATAACAAACCCCACTTTTTCTTCTAACCCCCACTAAAGGGGGAATGGGGTCATCGGATGCCAATTTTCCATAAGTTGGTATGATTCTTTAGGGTCTTAATAAAATTCTGTAACATAGTTTGGTTAAAATTTATCAATGGTAGTGTAAAAAACACCTTTACCCTGTCAAAAACAGCTCTTTTCAGAGCATGCAGATTTGTAGCATTTTCCTTTAAATATTAATAAGCTCTGCTGACCCCGCCCCTCTCTTACGAGCCGCTCTCAGAGAAACTGTTTACTTTAGCTGCATTCATCGTGAAACTTGCTAATTAGCACATTATAGGAAAGGAAAGGCGGATTATGATATTCTATAATGGATTTAAACGAATTTATTAGGAAATAATTGCAAGATTTGCAACAATTTAATTATGTAATTGATTATTTAATTAATATAAAAATTTTATTTTATTTATTATTTTTCCTATATAATTGCACATTTGCAAAGAAGGCGATTTTTTTTATTTTGCAAAAAAGATTCGTTTATTTTTTAAAAAAATAAAAAAACCTTACACTCACTCTATTCTGTAGGTGAAGCTGTTGAAAGCCTGGATCACAAAAATGATTCGCGGCGAACATAGACGCACATTTATTGTAGATCGGAAGGGGGGCGCCATTCAGGGGCGCATTCCCTTCGGGCGCAGGCGGGGGCGCATTCCGGTGGGGCGCATGGGGGCGCACATTCGGGGCGCAGGGCGCATCACGCGCATTGGGGCGCATATTCCCCTTCAAATACAAACACATTAATCCACTGTGTCTTCACGGGGCGTAGATGTCGGCGGGACGTGGGAGTGTGGTAAGTGTTAAGTGGAGTAAGGTGAGGAGGTAATAATGGGAGGTGGGAGGAACGACGAACTCCCACCTCTGCGATGTTCGTATTAATCCAAAAAAAACCAGACACTCAACGCTTTTAGGAAGTCAGTCATTCGGTTCTAAATCTGATCGGCGGTGAAATGATTGATTTTGAATTTTTGATGATTATGATTTTCGGTGATGTGTGCTGTGGATTGAAAAACATTGATGAATTGTTTGGATGAATTGATGATGTTGTTGATGATGAAAACAAGGTTTGAATGAAATGATTGAAGGGGTGTTGAATGAAAACAATTGATTGATTTTGTGTTTTGTGAATGTTTTGAAATGAATTGATGATGATGTGTTGATGTGTTGAAAGAGAAACTTGATGAATTGTGAATGGATGAAATGAGTGTTGAAATTGAGGTTGAATGATGAATGGATGATGTGTGAATGATGATGAAACAAATGGGCGCGGAGATGGATGACAGTCACTCAGGGGCGGGTCTAAGGTAAGACGCCAGTCCATTCTGTGCTGAAACGCTACTGTCAATCAAAATAGCGTGGGAGGGATAGGGGCCTGAGATAGGGTGGGGCCTTTTTGGTGGAGGAGGGGAGGGGCCCTGTGAGGGGAGGGGGGCCTGCGAGCGGTTCTGGATTTGAGGGAAGAGAAAGGGGTAATGTTGTTTAATTTTGTATAAGATTTGAATGTTTTAATAGTTAGTGGTTGTTTTTTTTTGGTTATAAGTTTAAGTTAAGTTAATATGTATAAGTAAGATTTTGTAGTTTTATTCAAGAGTTTATTGTAAAAGGTTATTTTTAAAGATTTTTTTTTAGTAGTAGAATTTTAGATTAGGAGGAGAAAGGGGTTTTAAAGATTTTAGTTTTTTTAGTGAGTGGTTATAACGATTTTATGGGGGAATAAAGATTTTTATTATTTATTTTAAAGATTAGATTAATATAAAGATGTTTTGTATTGTGGGTAAAGATTTGTATATAATAAAGATTTTTATTATAATCAAGATTTTAGTTAATAGTAAAAATAATTACATGTTATTAATTTTATTAAGTTAATATTTTAATTAGTTATAAGTAAAGCTTTTAGTTTTAAAGGACTTTTAGTTAGAGTATTAAAGTATATTTTTTTATTTTTACTTTGTGTAAAGATTTTAGTAGAAATTTTATTAATTAATGTATAAAATTAAGGAGGGAAGGAAAGGAAGGAGGAAACGGGGTTATTTATTTATGTTATTATAAAGGGGGGGATGAAGGGGTAAAGATTGAGTTTTGTAAAGTTAGATTTTTAAAATATATTAAGTTTTTTTAAGCTTTAGCGTATTAGATCTTAACAAAAAAAAAAACCACTGGGAGGATTTTTATTTTTTTTTTATCATTGTTAGGGGGTGGTAGGTGAACACACAAATGCACAACTTGCAGTTCAAACAACTGTGATAAGTAAAAGTGCATGTTGCAGAGAGGAGCAGGCGGTCCTCATGACCCCTTGAAAGAAAAAAGAGTGAGAGAGAAGGCAGAAGGGATTGGACAGTTGTCAACATTTTTTAACATGTTAAATTTAATTTGAGGAGGATGTCAAGAGTGGGTATGGGAATAATTCATGAAGGTGTATAATAATATATAGACATATAGATATTATAATATATATAGAATTACTGTTAGTACAGGGATTGTTTTTGTTTGTTAACGTTTTGTTGTCGATGAGAGCTTTCATTTGGCATATTTGATTGTTTTAAACCGCACATCATCCTACATATGTTCCACACCTCTCTTCTCTGGCTCCTCCTCTAAACAGCATGGCCCTCCAAACCACGGGACCGGTGGTGTGGTGTGACTTGCAGATTGGGAGTGGGCGGCGATGAGGGGCATGAATGAGCAGAGATTATTGAGCAAAGCGCAGTCGTGTGAATCAGAGGTGAGCAACGGCACGCTGGCCTTCAGCACACTGCCCTACTCTCTCTACGCCAACACACGACACTCTCTCTCTGGCTTGCACACATCCCTCTGTAATTGCACCACATCCCTTATCAGTTCTGTCACATCATTTCAAGTGTTCTGAAAAGAAGTCTTATCAATACTTTACTTTTTTCATATAATTTTTCCCCCTAAGTACTTATAATATTTTAGTATTTAGGATTTCATGATGCTTAAGGTTTTTTTTGTTTGCTGTATCTATGCTGTATTGAATTAACCATTTACAAATCGTGATATGTTAACAGTACTGGTTAGCAGTAAACAGTACATTGTTAACATACTTTTGACAACTCTTTCGAAATAATATTATAATAATAATTAATAATGCGTTTTTGGTACCAGAGGTTTAGACCTGTTGTAGCTTTATTAAAGAAAAGTAAAAGAAATATAGATATAAAGAAAAAAATCATTTTTAAAAGTATAAATACATTAATAATAATTTTTTTCTCTTTTTTTTTTTTTTCTCAAATAAAAACAAAAAACGGGTGGTTTGCACTTTATTTTACAGTATGTGTACTTACCTAAAAAGTATTGGGAAACATAGTGTGTGCATGTGGAACAGGACTTTAAAACAGTGCTACCAAAAAATCTTTGTGATCTTCTGAATAGACTTAGATTGTAATTTTTGGGGGACATTTTAAGTTCTGTTAGTGTGGTATTGTAGTACATCAAAACAAATTTGATTTGTAGGATGTATATGTGATATGGGAATACGGGATATATATTCTTTATAAAACAAGGCTGTTTTGTTGATTAAATTATATTTTAATAATTTACTGTAAAATATCATGATAAAAGATTCTGTAAAACGACATCTTAGAAAACTGTTAACCAAATATAAATCTGAACATGACATGCATTATATTTAATTGAATATATGTATTTAAATTCATATATATGTGAACTAGGGTACAAACTCAAGTAATAGTAAACTAACTGTGAAAAAAAATAGCATTGCAAAAGTCATTTTTAAGTAAAACGATACAGAAAAAATGGAACATGGATGCACTTTAGGGTTCATCTGGAGCTAAAGCGTTCAGTTCGGTCCATCTCCCTGTCTTCTAACTTTATGCACACATTTCCTCATTTTTCCCCCTCACACCTAGTGTCTCTGATTTTTTTTTTCTTATCCATTATCTCATTGTCATTCAAATGTCAGATATCTTTCCCTCTCTATTTTCACCTTGTCTGTGTCTCAGATCACCTCTGCGTGCCACCTGACATTGATCAACACCTGCGAATCTCCCGCTCTCAATTTCTCACTCATTCGCTCTCTTCATATAAATGACATTAATCTTTTGATGGCTCCTGATCTTGCTCATCTGTCTTTGATATTTCCTTGTGTGTTCTTTTCTTTCTGACCATTTCAAGTAAAAGTCTGCGTCTTGTGTTCTGCGTCTCTCTCGTCTGTGGTCTCATGAGAGAGTCCCATATGCTACTGTTTCAGACGCTCAGCATTATTGCCCATCGACTGCCCTACACTTCTGCTTTATGTATAGAACTACTGTCATGCAATATTATGTAAGGCCTGGTTTAGGGTGAAAACTGCTAAATATGGTAAAGTTTTTTTTGTTTGTTTCCTGGTCCCAAAGCTTGATTTATAAATGTTTTTATTCTTTTTTTTCTTCTTTATTTTTATATTCATATTTCTGTATATTTATTCCGCTTTGGGTTAATACGCTAACTCTGAGTCCCAAGTGTATAATATTATTATTTTTATTATTTAATTTACTATATTTTATTTATGTATGTTCATTGTTTTAGAATGTTTTTACATTTCATTATTTTATTGTGGCTATAGTATAGGTGGGGTAAAGTAAATGTGTGTTTTTTTTTATGTTAAAAAAATATATTAAAAAAAAAAAAAACTATTTAAATTTTATAATTTTAAACAGTATATTATTAATTCTTGTTTAGGATTATTTTTTCTGGTGCATGGGGCCCCCCAAATTGAGCTATAAAATATTATATATACGTAGATTATATATACACACACACACATATATATATCATTTAGGTCCTATAGGGGGTAACGAATATTAATTAGATGTATTATTTTTTTATATATTTTTTTTAATTTTATTCTGGTGTAGGGTACAGTTTAGCTGAAGAAAATGTTTTCTGGTGTATAAATGTAATAAACTGTATATATACATTTATATATTACAAGTAGTACTCAGTTGTCCATTTACTTTTTTTCATTTGTATTAAAATTAATAGCAAAACTGCACTCTGAACAAAACTGAAAATCATCAATATTTTGTCTTTAAACGCATGTGATGATTCTCAATCATTAAAAAGTCATTAAATGTTTGATCAGATTATCTCAAGCTCAACCGGATGTCTTTGCACATATAGACTTTTCACTTACCCTTATATGGGTAATGGTCTTGAACAATTATTTTAACTGCCAAATATAAATCAGTGTGCTGTTTTTGCAAAGTCATACCTCGTGTTGTGATTGTGACAGTCACTCATGTGCTCGATTCAAACACCCCCAGCCCCCATAATTGGCACCCTTTAAAATGAGTGCAAAAGAAACCACATCCTGTACAAACAAGAAACGGGTGCAAAAATCCCATGATAGATGGAATTTCCTGTATCTTTAACAATATATGTGCTGAGACCCAATAGAGGAAGTTTATTAAAGAATGTGGTGGTGGCTGCCGCTTCTTCATTTTTGTTTTGTTATAGTTTTCCTTTTTTGCCATGTCACTTTGTTGCTGTAGACACTAGTTTTACGAACAGAATACGAGTACTGAAAATGCATTGCTCATAGACCTGCATCAGAAAACCCCTCTCAAAAGATCTCTGTTTTACATTTATACATTTGGCAAACACTTTCATCCGAATCAACTCTCAGTATTCAAACTAAACATTTTATTAGTTCAAACATTCCCTGGAAATTAAACCTATGCCAATTGAGCTACAAGAACAAAAGAATATGCCTATTGCATAAATGTCAAAGTTTATGAACAGAGACATTTCGGAGTAATTACATCCACTGCTTTTAGTATACATTTTATTTATACTCAGAAAAGCCTTATGAAGTAACATTAAAAGTATAGTAAACATCTTCACAGTGTAATCAAGGACAAAATGCAGAGTTTCAGCTATACGAACTGATATATTAAAACCTTAATGTGTCCCACTTTAGATGTTGTCCTTAAGCAGGTTTGTTAGATTTGTTTCTTGTTCCACAATGATTATTGTTTCAGAAAGTGATTCTTTGATAAACTGGCAAATCTGGATAATACGTGTGTATTTACAGAAATATTGTTTAAATAAGACCATTAAATTACAGTGTAGCTCTGGTCTCTCATAACATATAATACCATATGCATAAACAACATCCCTGGTTACTGGACATAAACTTCTGTGTAATATTTCTTTATCATAAACGCGTTGCAGAAGTAGCCGGCTAGTTATTGGGTGTGGCAGATTAAGTGTAATGAAAGATGTAAATTACCTGTGATTGTCAGCTGCAGGTGTTTTTTCTGTGAAGTCAGCGGTTGGTTGATCTCTTGCTATTACAGTTGGCCAGCAATATCAGCAAGACTCGATCCAATATAAATCTTTATCTATTTCCTCTTATTTTTCGTCCATGGAACCGGGTGCAAATGGGAAGTCTCTACACTGATAATTTGGCATACATCTTGAACCTAGAAAGTGAGACGTTATTCTTTTTTTTATATATATATATATATACAGTGGGTACGGAAAGTATTCAGACCCCCTTAAATTTTTCACTCTTTGTATATTGCAGCCATTTGCTAAAATCATTTAAGTTAATTTTTTTCTCATTAATGTACACACAGCAACCCATATTGACAGAAAAACACAGAATTGTTGACATTTTTGCAGATTTATTACAAAAAGAAAAACGAAATATCACATGGTCCTAAGTATTAAGACCTTTGCTGGGACACTCATATATTTAACTTAGGTGCTGTCCATTTCTTCTGATCATACTTGAGATGGTTCTACACATTCATTTGAATCCAGCTGTGTTTGATAATACTGATTGAACTTGATTAGGAAAGCCACACACCTGACCTAAGACCTTACAGCTCACAGTGCATGAAAGAGCAAATGAGAATCATGAGGTCAAAAAGAACTGCCTGAAGAGCTCAGAGACAGAATTGTGTCAAGGCACAGATCTGGCCAAGGTTACCAAAAAATTCTGCTGCATAAGGTTCCTAAGAGCACAGTGGCCTAAATAATCCTTAAATGGAAGACGTTTGGACGACCAGAACCCTTCCTAGAGCTGGCCGTACGGCCAAACTGAGATATCGGGTGAGAAGAGCCTTGGTGAGAGAGGTAAAAAAAGAACCCAAAGATCACTGTGGCTGAACTCCAGAGATGCAGTCAGGAGATGGGACAAAGTTGCAGAAGGTCAACCATCACTGCAGCCCTCCACAGTCGGGGCTTTATGGCAGAGCGGCCCAACGGAAGCCTCTCCTCAGTGCAAGAAACATGAAAGTTTGCTAAAAAAAAACACAATTGAAGGACTCCAAGATGGTGGAAATAAGATTTCTATGCGTTGATGAGAACTTTTTGGCCTTATTCTAAGCGGTATGTGGTAGAAAACCAGGCACTGCTCATCACCTGTCCAATACAGCCCCAACAGTGAAGCATGGTGGTGGCAGATCATGCTGTGGGGGTGTTTTTCAGCAGCAGGGACAGGACAACTGGTTGCAATCGAGGGAAAGATGAATGCGGCCAAGTACAGGGATTTCATGGACGAAAACCTTCTCAAGGAGTGCTCAGGACCTCAGACTGGGCCAAAAGTTTACCTTCCAACAAGACAATTACCACACAGCTAAAATAACGAAGGAGTGAATTCACAACAACTCTGTGACTGTTCTGAATGGCCTAGCCAGAGCCCTGACTTAAACCCAATAAAGCATCTCTGGAGAGACCTAAAAATGGCTGTCCACCAACGGTTACCATCTAACCTGACAGAACTGGAGAGGATATGCAAGGAGGAATGGCAGAGGATCACCAAATTCAGGTGTGAAAAACTTGTTGCATCTTCCCAAAAAGACTCATGGCTGTATTATATCAAAAGTGTGCTTCTACTAAATACTGAGCAATGTGTATACTTATGACCATGTGATATTTCAGTTTTTTTTCTTTTTTAATAAATCTGCAAAAACTGTCAACAATTCTGTGTTTTTCTGTCAATATGGGGTGCTGTGTGTACATTAATGAGGAAAAAAAATTAACTGAAATGATTTTAGCAAATGGCTGCAATATAACAAAGAGTGAAAAATTTAAGGGGGTCTGAATACTTTCCGTACCCACTGTATATATATATTTAAACTGATGTTCCATAATTATAAAGATTTCAAGTTGTTTCTTGTTGTTGTGTTCAATGTACAGTAACATAAGTGTTCACTTATTTAACAAATCACAACTGATGGAGATTTGTATGCTTATTTTTGGTCTCATGAATAAAAAAAAAAGTTATTTTCTGGCATAAAAACTAAAATATTGAATTTGTCAGAGTTTGTCCTGTGATGTCCAATGGACACTGTATGGTGGATTGTGTCCTGACAAAAATATCATGAAAATATATCAATTTCTTGACCAGTGAATTATTTGTGGGCATTTTTGAGTATTTGATGTATATTGTTATTTTAGTGCCATGTATATTTTTCTGATTGTGTTTTATGTGCGTCTGTCTGAGAGAGAGAACACTAAACCACATAGTGTCCATATTAGTAATTATTTTGCGTACTGTGACGACTCAAATGTCATATGAGTCATCATTACTAACGTGACGTAGTGTTGTTGTTATCATATTAGAAATGTCTTTAGGGTTTGGTACAACTTTTGATGTTTTAGAAAAGTCTCTTATGCTCAACAAGACTTGATTTATTTGACCAAAATACAGTAAAACAGAAATATTGTGAAATATTATAAAAACTTTTAATATATTTTAAAATGTAATTTATTCCTGTGAGCAAAGTTTTTAGTACCACTGATCCTTCAGAAATCATTTAATCTGTATATTAGATAAAGTGCTGCTTAATATTTTTGTGAAAAACTGACCTTTTGTCACCATCTTTAGGAATAAAGTGTTCAAAAGAACAGAATTTATTTAAAAATAGAACTCCTTTGTAATATTAAAATGTCTTTATAGTCCCTTTTGATCAGTTTCATGCATCCTTGCTGAATATAAGTAATAATTACTATTAAAAACGCTTACAGACTTGTGAATTTTTGAGCGCTCGTGTATTGAGTTTATAGTGAATAATTTATTAGTATTATTCTCCATTTAAAAAAAAAGCATCAAAATGTTATGATTTTATGCATATTGAAATTTTCAGAAATTATTTTTATTTTTTGAGGGGACTAGAATATGTGCATCCAAATGCAACCTTTTCTTTAGGTTGCAGTTTTTCTATACTTACATTTTAGTCTTTTCAGGGCAGAATTTGTATGTATATTACAGTATTATATATAGATATCATATATATAGATTATATATATATATATATATATATGATTGTGCTGTCAAATGATTAATCGGGATTAATCGCATTCAAAATAAAAGTTATTGTTTACATAATATACTGTATGTGTGTACTGTGTATATTTATATGTGTATATAAATACACACACATGCATGTTTATATTTAAGAAAAATATGTTTTGTTTATATATTAAATATATTTATATTTAATATAAAATATAAGAATATAAATATGTGCATGTAAATATTTTCAAAATATATGTGTATGTGTGTGTATTTATATATACAAAACAAATATACACAGTACACACACATATACTATGTGAACAAAAACTTTTATTTCGGATGCAATTATCGTTTGACATGCATACTATATATATATATATATATATATATATATTAGAAAGGTTTAGACCAGGGTTTGCAAACCAGAGTCAAAAACCAGTGAAAAAAACCTTGTGTACTTTGAATCAAAACCTTATAGGTAGTGAGATACTTCCCTTGTGACAACTAGCCCCAACTATAGATTTTATGTGCATGTGTGTGTGTGGTAATTTTGTTAAGAAATGAAAGATGTGTTTGACTGGAGACAGCCATCACTTGTTGGAGGATTATAAGCAGGGAAAAGATTGTTCAAAGCAGAAAAAAAAAACTTGTGAAGCATTTTAAGTGTCCCTTTACACTGCGCCCTCACCTCTATCCCAGAACTCCCTTTGTCCAAAAGTTTCTGGCGAGAACAAACTTCCCCTCACATCTTCAAAACCTGATCACTTTGCTTTATTCTGATCAATGTGCTCTATGTTTCTTCTCTTGGTGTCAGTGTAGTCAGGAGATAAAAAAAGCAAAGGAAGGAGGGGTGTGAGGGTAGACGGCTTACTTTTTTAGATGCCAATTGTATGTGTCTCTGTGGCTGCCTTACCTGTGTTCCTTTGATCATAGCTGAGCATGGAGAGGCGTTTGATTCCAGGGCTACTTTGACAGCTCGCAGGCTGGCAGAAGCCTCTCGGATGACTGGAGATCAGAGAAGACAGGCTGGAAAGTAGAAGTCCAGCTGAGAGAAGATCAGAAGAGGCTCTGAAAACTTCAACCAGAGCTATTGTGAAGGAACGTAATGGCTTAGATAACTTTTTTCCCCTCCATCTTTTTTTTTTTCTTGTGAAAACTTACCCTTCAGGATTTTGAATTGCCCACTTTAAGGTCTGTGGGGCTTTGTCTGGCTTTGACAAAAGAGGCATGTTTTTCTGTCCTGGAGAGCCTGATCTATTTAAACAGTGTCACTTCTGCTTCACGTTCTCTTGTTTGAAGCACCGCTGGTTCAGCCTGGTGACTTGCTGTAGATGTACACACTACAAAGAGAAAAAACAGCTTTAATAATTAAATGTACAAACATGCCTTGTTCCTGTCCATAAATGTGTAAAACAGCTACATTATAGTCAATTGCTTCTGTAGACTTTATTAAATCTGCACGTGTTTCTGTTCGTTTGTTTTGGTTTGGTTTATGCTGTTTTGTGTGTGTACCTGTTTTTCTATTCTGGTGGGGACTTAAACATGAATACACACAGACTCATGGGGACTCGTGTCACGGGTAAACAAGCTAATAAATCACACAGAATGAAGTTTTTTGAAAATCTAAAAATGCAGAAGGTTTCCTGTAAGGGGTAGGTTTAGGTGTAGGGCAAAAAAAATACAGTTTGTACAGTATAAAAACCATTACGCCTATGGAGAGTCCCCACAAGGATAGCAAACCAGACGTGTGTGTGTGTGTTAGGAATTTGCTAATTAAAATTAAGTTGAATTAGTGTTTTCTTAAATGTGCTCATTTAACTCATTTGTAAATCAATCCAGTGCTGTCTGTGACCCCGGCTCCTGTGGTGTAATGTCTCCCTGGGGGGAGTAAGGTGCGGAACCATCGGCACGAATTGTATAGAGTTTAAAGGGATAGTTCACCCAAAAATGAACATACCCCTGTGTAAACCCTTTTGTATGTGCAAATATTACCACTGATGTATGGGTTCATATTATTGACCCAAATATTTTAAGAAATAAATTACTCCGATTCATAGTTATTTGTTTGTTTTGTTTTGTTTCTTGTTTACTCAGACAGTCCCTTGTCAATAATGTTAAATAATGTATTCATTAAATAGAATATATAAACTATTGCTATTTTATCATTTGCATATTTAATGTACTGTAAATAGACTTCTCATGTCTGGAACTGGAACCTCCCATTTTGTTTCTTTCAAGGATGTTAATCACCAAAGCTTTTTAAACTTTATATGGTTGAGAGAGCAAACAATGTGCCATTCAGATACTTGTAGCCTGATGACAGTATCCCACCAAACATTTTGTGTCAGGATTTGTAACATAAAAATTGGTGCATGAGCAATAAATTATTCTGTTCATCTGTTATAGTTCTCAACATTCTATTGTAGACATTCTATTTCCACTTGTGCATTTATTTTATATTGTATTGATTCAATGTAATTATAAAGCCAATTTTATAAATATTACATTTAAGAATTTGCCATAAAAGGATAACTTTCACTATCTTTTCACATTGTTAGAAAAAAAAGCAAGATCCCACATCCTGTGGTGCATTTGTTTGTCAATTGTTTTAAAGTTTTTCCATTCATGACAGAGCTTGATTTATGAACAGAAGAATTTTCACATCAGTTAGCACAGGCCCTTATGAAGGAAGGAATTGATGAAGGAGGGGTTGTGGAGCTGTGGAAAAAGATTGCCATCACACTTTTAAGAGAAACTGGTAAGCATAACAGTTTCACTGGCTTGTGAACCGCTTTTCAAGCATTTTACAGAACTGTCACATACTCATGACCAACATACTCATATCCACACTGTCAAAAGATGACCTTTCAGACCTCCGCTGATCTCGTGGAGAGAAGAATACATGCAAAAGCAAACCCGACCAATTGGTGAGAAAAGTGCACACTGAGAAAGCTGGAGTAGCTGTTCTCTTGTATCATGCCATTATGTAACTTTTGTGCTTACCTCCTTAGACTGAATGTATGGACTGTGTGGGCAGACCTTCCACATCTGGAAAATACTGTTGCCCTGCATGCATGTAAAGAGTTTTCTTTTATTGATTGTTGTTTTTGTCAATTTCAAGAAGCCTGTAACCGTGGAAACTATTTTCGGAATAAATTATTTTTCAACCAGTCCCAGTATGCAAAAACAAAAGCATTAAATAAACAAAAAAAATAACTATTTACACCCAGAAAATGGTGTTTGTCTCTAATTGAGCATGTTTCTAAATGTAAAGTGAGGGTTCTCTTCTATCAGATATTTGCATGTCAGTGCATTGTTGCCACTTATACCGTCTCCAACGGATACTGTTTCAATCTCATTGAAATGTGTCAACTGTTCATCACCCAAAAAAAGTGATGACGTCATGGAAGTCGTGGCCTAATGGTTAGAGAGTGGGACTCGTAACCCAAAGTTTGCAGGTTCGAGTCTCGTACCGGCAGGGATTGTAGGTGGGGGGCAGTGAATGTACAGCACTCTCTCCCACCTTCAATACCATGACAGAGGTGCCCTTGAGCAAGGCACCGAACCCCCAACTGCTCCCTGGGCGCCACAGCAAAAGTGGCTGCTCCCTGGGTGCTGCAGCAAAAATGGCAAAAGTAGAAACAATACACATTTTATTTTATAAATTTGCAGATCATTTGGTTCAAAACAGTTGTGGCACAAATCCAATGAGGTGTAAAATCTGATTACAATCGAGTCAGACATTCTGCAAATTTATTTGTAAAAATTGTAACCTTCCTCACACGGCTGGTACCTGTTGCTTACAATGAAAAAGCATGGCGTACACCAGGGGTGGCCAACGTTGATCCTGGAGAGCCACAGACTTGCAGAGTTTTGTTCCAACCTTGATAAAAACTCACCTTCCTGCTGCTTTTAGTAACCCTTAGACCTTGATTAGCGTGTTCAGGTGTGTTTGATTAGGGTTGGCTGTGGCTCTGCAGGACTGACTGTCAAATTCATTTGCTGTTTTATTGGTTTATTTAAAACAAAGTAAAAACAACTAAATATAAGAGCAGAAGATTCCCACATTGAGGGAGAACTTTAACACTGTCAATTTATATTCATTTAAATGCAGAACTCAAATCTAAATGTTGTGGTTAAATCTACAAAAAAAAAGAGTATAAATAGAGTAGTATAACATACGTTTAAGTGTAATTGTCATTTTCTATTAAAGTGAACGTCTCAAGATAACGTGGGCGTGGTTTATGAACCTTGTTACCAACATGTTAGAATTACTTAACCCACATCCCCAGTTTATCAATAATAACACCGGCGTGTAAACACTACAGCATCAATAGAAACTTACAGAATTATTTTAATGCAAAACATTAGTAGGAGGGACCAACGTTACGTACGGAAACACTTCACGTGGAAAGTTACTTACAGGCGAGCCGCGTTACACTCGATTCCTGCACTTTATCGCAGTTTGTGTCGCTTTTGTTTGCTGACGGGCTGTAATTGAGTGACATTAAGAGTCTGTAACTACAGAATCTGTACTTTCATGACATGAAACGGTATGAATGTGATCAATTGTCACGGAGCTAATGGTGTTCAGGCTGAAAGTTATGCTCGCTGATGCCGCCTAGTGGAACCGATGGAAAACTGCTTAATTTTTTTATCATCCAGATCCACGTTATTATTAGCTGGGTCGTTTTATATATACGATACAGTGATGTACAGTTTCACAAAGCATTCATTATGATGTACAGAGGAAAAAAAAGATTGGCCTCGCAATCCCGAGAGAAATTTATTAATTATTAAATGTTGAAAATGGTATTGACTTTTTGTGCGTAAGCCTCAATGCCAGCTCACGTTTAGTTTTGCTAAATAGTTTTCTAATTAAGGTTTTGTAAAACTGCACAGCTTATCCACCTTATTCAGGCCTTCACCAACCCAACCGAGCCCATTAGAGTAGTTATGGGGCGGAGGGACACGTGTAGCCCCGCTCTGTTGTGCAGGCGGGCATTTCCAAACAATGGGCGTCATTTAAGCCTGTAGCGTATCTAAATGGCTGTTGACATTTATAATCTAAAAACTAATGACTGATATAACAATTAAACATTTAAAACTACACTATGTAACTTTTAAGTACCCAAAATTTTAAATAATGAGCAAGTGCATCATAAATCCACATTCCCAAATGTTTTGCCTTTTGCCTTACCATGAACCGCTACAGTGGGACTATAATAATCATTTATATTTTAGAGCGGTAGGGATGGATTTCCCAGGAAACTGAATAACATTTGTTATATCTCGTGTCAGCTACGCCAACATTTTGTACCGTTATTTTAAAACAATTGATTTCAACAAGTCAATACAAAAAGCTGCTTAAAGAGACGTCTTTTTAGATGCACATCTTTTTTTCATTATTTATTGATTTATTATTTAAGGTGACTCAAGCCATCAGATTCATCCTTGCATAATAGTGGTGCACAACTCACATAATTACCAAAACTATCTTCCGCCACAAGTAACTTGTAGTTTTATGCTTCAGCCACGAGAGGGACACAATTTACGATTATATATTTGTCATAGCATTTATCTTAAAAGTTATTAGAATCATGGGTGTTCAACAAAGCACCTACTTTCGTAATTATGTTTACCCTAAATAATTTTTTCATCAGTAAAAATGTATACATTCTTGTTATTTTTAAAGTGACATTGATATCACAAAAGATAGACCAGGTGCTTTTTTATGTAATTTATTTTAATCTGTATTTACTGCTTCATAATTTGTTCTTTCTTAAGTGTATAAACTTTACAATGGTCTCAAGTAACTAGATGATCCAGAGCAGAAAGATTGAACTGTTGATTAGGACAGAGTCTAGCGTTCCAGTCAAAATGACAAAACATCTCTTTTGTCTTTGTCTAGTATTCTGCAGTATATTAACCAGAGACTGAAACACAGAGACAGGTAGAAGGCCATAAGCTTAACTTCAACAGCATGTGAGTACAAAGATCCAAATATTATTATTGGGACAGCACTACAGAACAACAATTATATACTCCGCTAAATTTCTTTCACACTGTACAGCTTTAGGAAAATGTACATATTTTTCTATTTTTCTATAAACATTCTTGACGAAGATTCTACACAGGCTGTGCAGTGTGTTTATACATTATATTTAACATTCATTTCTTTGCAAATCTCTATAACAGTTATGAAGGATAACTCTTTTGTCTTTGTAGTTCACATGATTTATGAACCATTAGATCCAGTTCATCCCGTTTATATCACTCTGTTTGTGAGTATATATCAATTTACACGTATTAACTTTATATTCAGATGTTACAGTATGGAGTAATTAGTTATGTGTTTACCCTACAGAAAACAGGGTGTTTGGACACCCAGTCAACAGATGCAGAGCTCTGGGACATGTGGAAAGATATTAGCTTTAATGATGGACATCTGCTCACGGGCAGGTAATAATGTATGTTGTTGGCTAGTAAATGTGTAGGTTACCATCATTTTCATTTTGAGGTATCGTTCCTTTAAAAAGCAAATGATGGTAACCTAAGTAGATGGGGAAGATGGGGATTAACAAAAAATGTATACGCTAGTTATTTATTTTTTCAAGGTGAAAGCATAACACTGCCAACTTGTGCTGGGACTCAGGAGGGACCCAACCATCCCGACCCTTCAAGCATTAAGCAGAGACTTTGCCTGGCTCGACCCACAGCACCTCTGAACCATGGGCAGTTTCTACTGTGATTCTTATTTGAAAATGGGTGAAGGACAAGATAGTTCCCTGGACTTAAACGTATGGTGCCTGTGATTTTACACATAAATAGTAAAAGCTTTCTTTGGTGATTAATATCTAAAACACTAAGTGGGATTTGAACCAGTCTCACGTGCAGTCTTAAATATAGAACATGGTTTTAGCCACTAGTGCCTCAAGGAGTGATGGCGTTTGGGCACTTTGTGGATTTAATGCCAACACTTAACATAAGCAAATAATGGGATTGATTTCCAGCTGCATGATTGAACACAGTGTTTAACTTCTGAGCCACTGAATGTGGATTTCATCTTCGTGTAACAAGGTTGACAAAGGTGGTAAACAATTATAACTTGAGGGATTTGACGACAGACTTTCCCATTTCAAGTTATTTAGTAGTTGATCATTGTTCAAAATTAGCCAATTCACCTGCCACACAACAGAGTTTGCTTCTAATATTTAAACAAAACAATAATAATAATTTAAAAAATGTTGTAAAAACAAAAAGTAAATTAAAAAAATAAATTGTATTTTTTAAGTCTTGCCTCAGGTACCTCATCAATAATACAAAACAATCAAAGCTAGAAAAACACATCCACTCAAGTATAAAAAACATAATTTGAAGTCACAGGTAGTTCAAAGGAACACTGTTCTCTACAAAGGTAACACAAACACCAGAACCACGTAATTGCTATTAAACAGAACACAGAACAACAAACAGAACTATATCCCATATTAACTACAACATCAATAATAAGCACAGACAGCTTGAACAGACACAGCTAATTAAATATGCATCTCCCACAGCCAATCAACACTCATGTTACCACAGCATAGACTGTAACTGCTTTGAGTTTGCATTGACTATAGCATAGAACATATTTCCTTTGAATTTAAGTCTAAGTAAGGTGGTCCTCCAGGAGCAGGATTGGATACACCTGTTGTAAGCAGATCACACAAATGTTTAATATAATGAAAGGTCCTCCTGCTCATGTAGAGATACTTTCCTGGGATTAGCTACAACCTTTGCAGAAAACACATTTGATGTCAGTTGCTGTGTCTCATGTGGAAGGCTGCGCTCTCTGGTGGTCACATTTGATGGCTACATATGTCATAAAGGTGAGGTAGGCTTGATTAGATCCTCCAGGTGTAGCTAATCACTGACTTGCTCATGTAGAACTGATACTGTGGATCTCTGGACAAGTTTGCATCATAAAACATGAAGACAGTAAAAAACAGGGTCTACATTTTTAAATCAGTTTTATTTTGGTAAACATGACACATGTTGTCACAGATTTGTGAGATACCATAATTGAAGGATGTGTGAAACAACATAATGTAAGAATAAACACAAAACACATGTTATACTTGTCATCAGTGAATCCGGGCAATCATGAAATAGTGGCGTGTGGCTTGTGCAGCCATGCTCGAGAAACTGTGTTGACTGAGTGTGAAGGCGGCTTTCAGGTCAAACACTCAAACCAACATGCACAGTTTCGTGTCAGACACTGTGCAGCGCTGTGTGAAGTTGAACACGACTTGTGTAGCACTGACTGTTCAGCATACACGGTGATTGGTGATTGGCTGTGTGAATATTAGTTATGTCTATAATTAAGGCGATAAATATGGTTGTTTGTAATGTTATAATTCTGTTTGTCATTCTGTTTAGTGTTAATTATGTGGTTCTATATCATATTTTCACTAAATATTTGACAGTGTTACCCTTGTTGAGAATAGTGTTCCTTTGAACTACATGTGACTTTATGTAGTTCTGTTAGTGAGAAGTTTTATTTTAATGTTTGTTAAAAGTTGGTAGGGATCTTCTTTTCTGTACTTGGAAGTTAATTTCATAAAATTTCATGCAGATAAAGTTGAGTTGGGACTATAAACCAAAACAATAGTTGTGCATAAACAGCAGATGTCTGTATAATTTAATATGAGTACAACAAACATTAAATTATGTAAAAGAAATAATAACTTCGTGGGGATTTTTTGTCCATTGTTTCTACCAAAAACACCACACCTAACATTTTTTTACATATCGCCTTTAAAAATGTTATATGTACAAAGGTGAAAAGTGAAGGCATTCTATACACTAATCTAATGCACACAAGAAATAATGCAAATTAATTTATTAGCCAATTCATGTACTTTAATAAGTACTTTGTTAAGCTGACAATGCCAAGAAAAAAAAACTGTATTTCAGCTGAAAGTCTAAACGAACCTAAAAACCACATTGTCACATTGTGATAACACAACACTATGTAACATTCACAAATCCACAGTGGCTAAAGTACTTTTCATCATTTAAAACAAAGCTTTCTTCAAAACCTCTTCCACAACACATGAAGACCTTGAAGGCTCAGCAAAAAATCACCACATCATTGCTAAGGTACTTTTCACCATTTATTAAGCAATTCATGTTCTTTGAAAAATTATTGTTATACATAATGACATAGACCAAAAACCGAAACAACCTCATACGGCACAACGTCTGTGGCGTAGTGGTACATATTGCTTGACTTGTGTGGCAGTTGGGGTTCAAACCCAGCACCAACTAAAGTTTTCTTACACAACACAACTCTCAGTAAAACACCATCCAATTCCAGTTCAGCTACTCAGGCTCAGTAGTTCAGGTGGTAAAACATTGTGTTTTAATCATGGAGATCTGAGTTGCTTATGTCACTTTCTTGCTATAATTTATGCTGCAGCTTAAAATAATAGCATATCCAGAACACACTGCAGCTCTACAGACTCAGTGGCTCAGGTGGATAAACTGTTGAGTTTTAAATGTGGCGTCCTGAGTTTGAATCTCATTGTTACTTATCTTTAATTATTGTTATACAATATTGTAACATCTGTGGTGCAGTGGGTAATTGCTTGACTGCCATGGGTAACAGTCTGGGTTCAGACCCAGCACATACTACAGTTTTCTGTAAAGTAAAACCCCATCCAAATCCAGTTCAACTACTCAGGCTCTGTAGCTCAGGTGGTAAAGCCTTGTGTTTTAATCATGGAGACCTGAGTTCAAATCCCACTATTGCTTATGTTAGATTGTTGATGCTATATCCAACAAAGCGGCCCAAATGTCAGGAATTGCTGTGAAAGCCACGATGGCTCTAGTGGCTAAACACACATTGGTTGCGGACAAGGTTACGGTACAGAAGTGGGTTCAAATCCCACCTTGGTGTGTGGAGATCACACCAAAGAGAGAAAGCTGTGACAACAGCAAATAACTGAGCGTGGTGGCAAAGTGTGGTGAAACAGAAAGCCAGAGGCAGACTGGCTAAAATACCTGGAGCGGTAAAACAGACTGGTCACACAGCCATAAGAAACACGGGCTAACCAGCAGATGTACCTGGGGCGACGAGAGGGCCAAGAGATGAAGGTTGGTCCAGAGGCGGGCCTGAGGAAGCTGGAGATGAGAGAGAGGCAGGCCTGAGGAAGCGGGAGATGAGAGAGAGGCGGGCCTGAGGAAGCTGGAGATGAGAGAGAGGCGGGCCTGAGGAAGCTGGAGATGAGAGAGAGGCGGGCCTGAGGAAGCTGGAGATGAGAGAGAGGCGGGCCTGAGGAAGCTGGAGATGAGAGAGAGGCGGGCCTGAGGAAGCTGGAGATGAGAGAGAGGCGGGCCTGAGAATGCTGGAGATGAGAGAGGAGGAGCTAAAAAAAGAAAAATATTTTTCTATCTTTTTTTTTGGGCTGATAAATGGGAAAAAAAATGGGATTCCTCATTCACATCTGCAGCAGAGGTGGGATTTGAACCCACATCTCCTGCATTGGGGTGAGGTCTTATGCTATGAGCTCTAACCACTCAACCACACCACCTCACACACAGACACCTATTTATTTACTATAAGAAATAAACCATTCGACAACATTCAAAAAAAAAAAAGGTTTATCTATAGCTAAAATTAAACAAAAATTTATTTTTAAATGAATATTCAGAATTACAATATTAAAATCAGCATTTTACATGCATTTTGTATATCGGGGCCTCTATGTCCAATAAAACATACACACCTCTAAAAATCTAGTTATGTTAAATATAATAGAAAATAATATATAAAAAATTACAACCTATATATATATACAGGTGCATCTCATTAAATTAGAATGTCGTGGAAAAGTTTTTTTTTTTTTTCAGTAATTCAACTCAAATTGTGAATTTTGTGTATTAAATAAATTCAATGCACCCAGACTGAAGTAGTTTAAGTCTTTGGTTCTTTTTATTGTGATGATTTTGGCTCACATTTACCAAAAACCCACCAATTCACTATCTCAAGAAATTAGAATACTGGGTCGACATGCCATCAGCACCTAATCAACTCAAAACCCCCTGCAAAGGTTCCTGAGCAACATACCATCAAAATGGTCTCTCAGTTCCATGGTTCACGAGTCTCCCACAATTCATTGTGGGGAAGACCCGACCCATCATTAAAAAAAAACTTGCCAAAGAAGCTGGCTGTTTTCAGAGTGCTGTATCCAAGCATGTTAAACAGAAAGTTGAGTGGAAGGAAAAATTGTGGAAGAAAAAGATGCACAACCAACTTAGAGAGCCGCAGCCTTATGAGGGTTGTCAAGCGAAATCGATTCAAGAATTTGATTGAACTTCACAAGGAATGGATTGAGGCTGGGTTCAAGGCATCAAGAGGCACCACACACATACGTGTCAAGGAATATGGCTACAGTTTTCGTATTCATTTTGTTAAGCCACTCCTGAACCACAGACAGTGTCAGAGTTGTCTTACCTGGGCTAAGGAGAAGAATAACTGGAATGTTGCCCAGTGGTCCAAATTCCTCTTTTCATATGAGAGCAAGTTTTGTATTTCATTTTCCTAGAGTCTGGAGGAAGGGTGGAGTAGCTCATAGCTCAAGTTGCTTGAAGTCAAGTGTTAAGCTTCCACAGTCTGTGATGATTTGGGGTGCAATGTCATCTGCTGGTGTTAGTTCATTTTGTTTTTTGAAAACCAAAGTCACTGCGCCCGTTTACCAAGAAATTTTGGAGCACTTCATGCGTCCTTCTGCTGACCAGCTTTTTGAAGATGTTGATTTCATTTTCCAGCAGGATTTGGCACCTGCCCACACTGCCAAAAGCACCCAAATTTGGTTAAATGACCATGGTGTTTGTGAGCTTGACTGGCCAGCAAACTCACCAGAAACTGAGCCCCATAGAGAATCTATGGGGTATTATCAAGAGGAAAATAAGAAACAAGAGACCAAAAAATGCAGAAGAGCTGAAGGCCACTGTCAAATAAACCTAGGCTTCCATACCACCTCAGCAGTGCCGCACAAACCCTGATCAGCTCCATGCCACGGGGGCCACGCCGCATTGAGCCGTAATTAAAGCAGAATTGAGGCGCTACCAAGTATTGAGTACATGTACATAAATGAACATACTTTCCAGAAGGCCAACATTTCACTAAAAAAATTTTTTTATTGGTATTATGAAGTATTCTACTTTGTTGAGATAGTGAATTGGTAGGTTTTTGTTAACTGTGAGCCAAAATCATCACAATTAAAAGACCAAAGACTTAAACTACTTCAGTCTGTAGGCATTGAATTTATTTTAATACACGAGTTTCACAATTTGAGTTTTACTGAAATAAATGAACTTTTCCATGAATTCTAATTCTAATTTATTGAGATGCACCTGCAAATACATTTATTTTTTGCAAGAAACAATTTTTTTTCCTTTGAAAAATTAAAATATTACACATTTAATAAAAAGTTTGTGTCTAAGGTAACAAACCCTACAAATTTATTAAAATAATATATAACACAGTGTATTGTATATATATATATATATTATCCAAAATATCTCAATTTTATAAATGGAATATTAAAATAATTTTTTGCAAGTAATGTTCTTACACATACAATACAATACAGGTTAGGGCTGCACGATTATGACAAAAAAAAAATCACAATTGTCAATTATTCCCTTTAAACTGTAATTGACATTATTAATTATGATTATCACAATTTACATTGAATGATTTTTATACCATAGTTTGATGCAACTGTATGCCATATTTTTATATGAAAATAAACCACTGAAAACAAAATTTTTTTATTGCTTTTCTAGAGTATATAAGCCTGAAATGTCAACCATACATTTGCTTTCTTATTTAATTTTTTTTTTAAAAAGTACAAATTTGCATGGTATTGTTATACTAAACTAAAATTGAAACAATGGAAAAACCCTTAAGATAAAATGTAGAAAGAAAAAAAACATCTCTTAAGCACACAGAATAACATAAGTAAACTTAATGAACGATTCTGTTTTAATTGTGGCCAATCCATAATTGTAATCAGCGATAGAAATTCGATTATTGTGGCCCCCCGCCCTAATACAAGTACAATAAACTCGTAATAATAAAACGTAAAATTGGTAAATATTATAATTAGAAATTAAAATTACTGTTGCCAATGTAAAGAAATAAATACATTTACTGACATCTGAATTCAATTGGATTCTATGTATAAGTAAATAATAATCCTAATAATTATCTAAAAAGTTATCTAGATACAACGGATACTCTATTGTATTTCAAATATTAAAATAATATGTAAATATTATATAAATATATCTATAATATTAAAACTATTATCACTATATGGTGGTATTTTTTTACCAGCTTATAACTCGCTATTAGCACAACACAATAACGGAAAGCAGCTTGGAATTTAATTAGGGTTTACATGTTAATTTGCCACCAAAATTCAATATATGGGTGCAAAAAACGCCCCTGTCTGAGATCTTGTTTTTTATACTTATACCCCTACAGTACAGTTGCAATATCACACCACACGAGTGCGGTTTTCCAGAATATCAGCACACTGCAAATGGACATTGATTTTATTCAATTTAATGAACAAGAAGTTAATATTAACTGACCTATTATTTAGACATTTTTCGCCAATGAAAATAGTTCCAAACAAATCCACAGCAGAAGCACTTCAATCATAGCTAGACATAGAAAAGACCATCAGCGCTTCACAAAACACCAACCCACACTGTGTGATAATACACTTGATAATATGAAAATAAAGGGGGTATGCATATAAAGCTTATAAGGTATGCAACAGCTACTGATTCATTGGTATTCTAAAAGTAACTTCATATTCATATATATATATATATATGTCACTGTCTTTCCTGAATTAAAATAATGGTCCAATAAACAATTTTTTCTCATCAACAAGATTTTATGAAATATTTCAGCCCATGTCTATTAGCTTTAAAGCCATTTATATACTAGTGACAGAATGCTTTTAACAAATGCATGTAAAATTGTACACATTCTCTTCACAGATCAGACATATTTTATCCAATTAAATACTTTCTAGAGCAAGTCCCTCCTCCAAACACTGTCTGCAACTGACTAACCTCACACTATAATTCTCTCAGTTGGAGATGCAAGAACAACAGATTTACCTTTACAGGAGATCTGAATCGCTCTGAATGTGAAGAAGTGTCCGGAGGAGCAGCAGGTGAGAGATGTGCAGAAACACCGCGAGCAAAACAAACACACCAGATCCACGTGCAGCATCAGACGGACTGTTGTCATTACTCACTGACAGCGCGACGCACGCGGAAACTTACTTACAGGTGAGTCGCGTTACACTCGATTCCTGCACTTTATCGCAGTGTGTGTCGCTTTGCTTGCTGGCGGGCTGTAATTGAGTGACATTAAGAGTCTGTCACTGCAGAATCTGTACTTGAATGTTGTCAAGGATCTAACGGAGTTCAGGCTGAAAGTGTCGCTCGCTGACGCCGCCTAGTGGAGCGGATGGAAACTGCGCTTTTTACCTGTCGAGTCGAAAAGTACCCGGCTGTGCTCGACTTTTCGAACTTCGAATGGAATTGAACCGATCGGCGAGAGTTGCCGCTTGTAAGCAGAGTTAACCCCTTAACTGTCATCCCCATCTTTGAAAACTCAAAGATTAAAGATTAAATTATTATAATTCACGAACGCTTTTGAATGCAGACCTAAGGTTGGTCTCTTTTTAAAGAAGACAATTAGCAGAAATCTGTGAAATTTAATCAAATGAAAGTGTTAAAAAGTTATAGAAGTTTAAATGTACTGTTAAGAAAATGTATTCTACTATTTTTATTTTATTTTATATAAAATAAATATTAAAAATAGTTAAAAATACAAAATTGCGGTAAAGAAAACCATGATTTTTGTTCTGTAAAACTTAGGGAGAAAAGAGTCTATATCCTATTAAATATAGGCTCAACTGATAAAAAAAATATGTTATGTAAAGAAGTCATTTCTTTTTATCTTTACTTAATTTATTGTATTGACTGGTATCCGCATTTTTATTTTTTATTATTATTATTATATTTTTGTGATTGTGGTTTCTGCACTAAAATGATTTGCGTCCTCCTATGGTAACTTTCCTGTTTCCATCCAAAGAAGTGAATTTAACTTATGCGCAGAAACTGGAATATCGCTTAAAAACTTTGCATTGCATTTGCGAATAAAGCACCGTTCCCATCCAACGAGTCAAAGAGAACTAAATCGTCACTTCTGATAAACGACTGCAAGTTTTCATTCACTTCTTTTGATGGAACAGGAAAGTTTTAGCCATAGGAGGCACCGCAAATCCCATTTTTAGTGCAGAACAAAAATCACAAAAATAATATATTAATATAATAATTTTCACATATAGTAAATTACTTGCACCTCAGAGAGAGCAGACGTAACCCAATAAATGCAGTCATTGCTTTCGGAAGGTGGATGCCAGCTGTTTGGGAACGCAGTCGTGTAAGACAGTAATTACACAAATACTTTGTTGACAGACTTTCCTCAGGCATTTCAGAACGACCAAAACAACATATAACAGGTGCATCTCAAAAAATTAGAATATCATGAAAAAGGTCAATATTTTTTGTCACTCATTTCAGAACGTGAAACCCATATATTATATAGATGAAATCTTTCAGCCTTTATTTCTTGAAATTTTGAGTGATTATGCGTACGATAATTAAAACCCAAAATTCGGTCTCAGAAAATTTTAATATTGCATAAGATCAATAAAAAAGGATTTTGAAACGAAATGTCATGCTTCTGTAAAGGCTGTTCATTTCTATGTCCTCAATACTTGGTTGGGCCTCCTTTTTCATGAATTACTGCATCAGTGCGGCGTAGCATGGAGGCAATCAGCCCGTGGCACTGCTGAGGTGTAATGGAAGCCCAGGTTGCTTTGGCCTTCAGCTCATCTGCATTGTTGGGTCTGGTGTCTCTCATCTTCCTCTTTACAATACCCCATAGATTCTCTATGGGGTTCAGGTCAGGCGAGTTTGCAGGCCAATCAAGCACAGTAACACCATGGTCATTGAACCAGCTTTTGGTGCTTTTGGCAGTGTTTGGGCAGGTGCCAAGTCCTGCTGGAAAATTAAATCAGCATCTCCATAAAGCTTGTCAGCAGAAGGAAGCATGAAGTGCTCGAAAATGTCCTGGTAGATGGCTGCGTTGACTGTGGACTTCAGAAAACACAGTGGACCAAAGTCCTCTTTTCAGATGAAAGTACATTTTGCATTTCATTTGGAAATCAAGGTCCCAGAGTCTGGAGGAAGAGTGAAGAAGCACAGAAACCAAGTTGCTTGAAGTCCAGTGTGAAGTTTCCACAGTCAGTGATGATTTGGGCTGCCATGTCATCTGCTGGTGTTGGTCCGCTGTGTTTTCTGTTCACAGTTGGCGGTTGACAGGTGTTTAATTTCGTGCCCCGAATTGAGGACAGAAAAACGCCCACAACTGATATTTGTTTTATGTCCAGTAGCTACATCTGTGGTAATAAATCTGATTGAGGGAGAATCTTGCAAGGATATCTGTTTTAGACAAATCAAGCTTGCGATGGTGATATAAACAAACAAAACCGACCCCCGCTGCGATAAAGTGCAGGAGTCGAGAGTCACTGTAAGTAACTCCACACATGCAGTGCTTTTCTCTTGCACTAACATTGAAGTACTTACTCTTTGCACTTAAGTCGTTATTTACTTTAATAACTAAGTATTTCAGTTTTGATGTGTCATTATTTCCTCTGATATGTTGTAGCGGTGCTCCGCTGACAGTGTTATATTATGTTATGATTTATGTTATGATGAATTTCATGAGTTGTCTCCTCGCGCACACTGAAGCACAAACACGCGTGGATTTGTTCATGTGTTGTTTTTTAACCTAAAATCTTGTTTAAATAGGCCACTTGCTTTTTGACAACTAAGAATGTATTAAGGCAGTTGTTTACATGCCTATGTTTTTATGTATTATTATATATATGCTCAATTTTAAATTCTGATGGTTTAGATGTACTATATAAAGTAATGTCTGTGTTTATTTCTCTCTTTCCTCTACAGAGTAAGGGATGAGTTTGATCAGAAGCAGAGCTCTGGGACGTGTGGACAGACTTTCACTGTAATGATGGACATCGGCTGATGGACAGGTAAGACTCATAACTTATGTTTGTGTTTTGTTTTGCACTAAACATGTAGGTTACCATCATTTGCTTTTTGGAGGGTCACCCCTCTAGAAAGCAAATGATGGTAATCTAAACAGGTGGGGAAGGGACGGCGGTGCTGAAAATTTATACAGATGAAAATTTATTTATTTTTTCTGTCAAGAAGTATAACCCCTGCTGGACATCGTGCCGGGGCTCGGGGGGGACCCGAATCATCCCCGTCCCTTCATTCACACAACACTCACTCATATCGCAGAGATCTGGCTGGGATTGAACCAGCAACCTCTGAACCATGAGGCAGCGCTCTAACCTGTGAGCCACAGATCTCTTGTCCGAACATGTGAAGGCACTTATATTTCACTATTCACCTGCATGTGATTTTACAAGAAATCAGTCAAACCCATCAGATAGCTGATTGTTGTCTGAACGCACTGAGGTGGAAATTGAACCCATGCCTCAATCGCAGCCTCATCAGCCGAAAATATACGCTTTACCACTAACCCACTGTGCTGGACTTCTACGACACTTTGTTGAACAATAAGTTAATTATTGTTGTATTAAAATTGAACGTAACAGTGATGATTTGAAGTAAGCAATAGTGAGATTTGAACTCTGGTCTCATAGATGAAAGTCTAATGCTTTATCTACTGAGCCACTGGATTTCTGGAGCTGTTTTATTAAGAACTTTGTTTGAACTAATG
Source organism: Sinocyclocheilus anophthalmus (assembly GCA_018155175.1). NCBI lineage: Eukaryota > Metazoa > Chordata > Actinopteri > Cypriniformes > Cyprinidae > Sinocyclocheilus > Sinocyclocheilus anophthalmus. The sequence continues at coordinate 62,950 of JADLZN010001914.1, read as the reverse complement.
AAGAACAACAGTATTTGTGGGAGTTGAACCCGGATGTTAGTGAATGACAGACAAACACTCCTCCACTGAGCCGCAGTGTTTGTGGCAGTTTGCTAGTTTTGCTGTTTAGTTTAGCAACAGCATCATTAACAATTCAGTAAGCAATAGCGGGATTTGAACTCAGGTCTTCATGATTAAAACGCAACGCTTAATTATCTGAGACACTCAGTCTATGAAGTTGAAGTGAATATTGGACAGAGTTTTATTGAGGGCTTTGTATGATGTTATGAAAAACTGTAAATTGTGGGGTTTGGACCAAGATGCTCATGTTTGAGGGCAAGCAATTATCCTCGGTGCCACAGCGTTTGTGACAACAGGGTTTTATTGAGATTTTGACTTTGACATGATTTGAACTCAGGACTCCAAGATCAGTGCATTAACAAATCAGTCAGAATCAAATGTACAAACAATCATAATTATCTTTAAGAAGTGTATTGATCCGTCAAATGTCAAACTCAACCTGATAAACCCACAACATGTAAATAACATCATTTGTTAATTTTCTTATTATTATTCTTTATTTTAATAAAAAACTTTTAGGGTCCAACAAACGTGCCTGGAAGTTTCTAGTGGTCCTAAAGGTCTTGATTAGCTGCTTCAGGTGCTTTCAGTCAGTTTGGAGCTAAACTCAGGAAAGTGGCTCAGCAGGAGCAGGATTAAACAGCCCTGTTGCGTTTAACAGATAAAAGCAAGGTTTTGGCTGAGTGCTGACATACTGATCTGATCTCATGCATGCGTCTGTTCTATTAATTTAAAATAAGCAAAAATATTCGATGTTTAGTCATTAGTTTGTCAGCTGTCATTTTGATACAGGGTTTAATTAGCATTTGTCCAAATCGGTCCTGTTTTTCAAATAACCTGTCAGTCTTTGCTATAAAAGCATGAGTGCTCAATCACTCTGACCAGCCAGTTTGATCTGTGCAGATCAGTCAGGCTCACTTTACACTGTTCTTCCACACATCCCGGTAGTGAATATATTTGCCTGCTCACTGTCGCCCTCCTCCATCATAACCTCCTCCTCACCATCCAGAGCTTCAGATAGAGACTCCGAGCAGGATGAGGATTGGGAAGCGCTCACTATCCAGATGCTCCTCAAGGGGAGAGCTGGAGGATCCATTCCAATTCCCCAAAACTTAAATAATCACAAGAGACAACACACAAAAATCATTGTTCAACTGTGAACAAACATGGTACACATCCAATTAAATAAATAAAAACAAATGCACAATCTCATTTACCCAAATACAAGAATCTTGGAAAGCCTTTTGTTCTGTGGTTTATGTGTGCGCTTTTGAGTTCAACACAACATTTAATCAGTTTAACCTCATCGATTGAGAGCTGATCAGGTGCATTTAGATAAACTGACTGATTCATGTTTCTCTGCTGGTTGTGACAAAGTATTAGATTTGTTGTAAAATACATGAAACTTAAATCTAAGACTGGCCACCTTGTCGTTTTAATGTATGAAAGCTGATAGATGTGTTGACCACACGAGGGAGCAGATGACTGATTCTGCTGGTAAGTGAGACTGAAGCGCAGTTGTTCCTCCGCACCACTAGGCGGCGGAAGCGGCTTCACGTTCAGTCTGAGCGCTTCGGATGAGTGACAGAAGGACGCTTGTTGTGATGAACATGTGCAGACCGTTTAAAATACAGATCCTGCAGATGACAGCGTTTTTAATCTCATTAAACTGCATCTATTCCAGCACACAAACAAACAAAACCGACCCCCGCTGCGATAAAGTGCAGGAGTCGAGAGTCACTGTAAGTAACTCCACACACGCAGTGCTTTTCTCTTGCACTAACATTGAAGTACTTACTCTTTGCACTTAAGTCGTTATTTACTTTAATAACCAAGCATTTCAGTTTTGATGTGTCATTATTTCCTCTGATATGTTGTAGCGGTGCTCCGCTGACAGTGTTATATTATGTTATGATTTATGTTATGATGAATTTCATGAGTTGTTTTTAATGTGTCTCCTCGCGCACACTGAAGCACAAACACGCGTGGATTTGTTCATGTGTTGTTTTTTAACCTAAAATCTTGTTTAAATAGTCCACTTGCTTTTTGACAACTAAGAATGTATTAAGGCAGTTGTTTACATGCCTATGTTTTTATGTATTATTATATATATGCTCAATTTTAAATTCTGATGGTTTAGATGTACTATATAAAGTAATGTCTGTGTTTATTTCTCTCTTTCCTCTACAGAGTAAGGGATGAGTTTGATCAGAAGCAGAGCTCTGGGACGTGTGGACAGACTTTCACTGTAATGATGGACATCCGCTGATGGACAGGTAAGACTCATAACTTGTGTTTTGTTGTGTACTAAACATGTAGGTTACCATCATTTGCTTTTTGGAGGGTCACCCCTCTAGAAAGCAAATGATGGTAATCTAAACAGGTGGGGAAGGGACGGCGGTGCTGAAAATTTATACAGATGAAAATTTATTTATTTTTTCTGTCAAGAAGTATAACCCCTGCTGGACATCATGCCGGGGCTCGGGGGGGACCCAAATCATCCCCACCCCTTCTTTCACACACCAGTCACTCATTTCATGGAGATCCAGCTGGGATTGAACCAGCAACCTCTGAACCATGAGGCAATGCTCTAACCTGTGAGCCACAGATCTCTTGTCCGAACATGTGAAGGCACTTATATTTCACTATTCACCTGCATGTGATTTTACAAGAAATCAGTCAAACCCATCAGATAGCTGATTGTTGTCTGAACGCACTGAGGTGGAAATTGAACCCATGCCTCAATCGCAGCCTCATCAGCCGAAAATATACGCTTTACCACTAACCCACTGTGCTGGACTTCTACGACACTTTGTTGACGTACATGATGATTTAAGTAAGCAATAGTGAGATTTGACTCTGGTCTCATAGATGACAGTCAATGCTTATCTACTGAGCCCACTGGATTTCGGAGCTATTTATTAATAACTTTGTTTGAACTAATGAAGAACAACAGTATTTGTGGGAGTTGAACCCAGATGTTAGTGAATGACAGACAAACACTCCTCCACTGAGCCGCAGTGTTTGTGGCAGTTTGCTAGTTTTGCTGTTTAGTTTAGCAACAGCATCATTAACAATTCAGTAAGCAATAGCGGGATTTGAACTCAGGTCTTCATGATTAAAACGCAACGCTTAATTATCTGAGACACTCAGTCTATGAAGTTGAAGTGAATATTGGACAGAGTTTTATTGAGGGCTTTGTATGATGTTATGAAAAACTGTAAATTGTGGGGTTTGGACCAAGATGCTCATGTTTGAGGGCAAGCAATTATCCTCGGTGCCACAGCGTTTGTGACAACAGGGTTTTATTGAGATTTTGACTTTGACATGATTTGAACTCAGGACTCCAAGATCAGTGCATTAACAAATCAGTCAGAATCAAATGTACAAACAATCATAATTATCTTTAAGAAGTGTATTGATCCGTCAAATGTCAAACTCAAACTGATAAACAAACACAAAATGTAAATAAAATCATTTGTTAATTGTTTTATTATTATTTATTTGAATAAGAAACTTTTAGGGTCCAACAAACGTGCCTGGAAGTTTCTAGTGGTCCTAAAGGTCTTGATTAGCTGCTTCAGGTGTTTTCAGTCAGTTTGGAGCTAAACTCCGGAAAGTGGCTCAGCAGGAGCAGGAGACAGCCCTGTTGCAGTTTTACAGATAAAAGCAAGGTGTTGCTGAGTGCTGACATACTGATCTGATCTCATGCATGCATGCGTCTGTTCTATTAATTTAAAATAAGCAAAAATATTCGATGTTTAGTCATTAGTTTGTCAGCTGTCATTTTGATACAGGGTTTAATTAGCATTTGTCCAAATCGGTCCTGTTTTCAAATAACCTGTCAGTCTTTGCTATAAAAGCATGAGTGCTCAATCACTCTGACCAGCCAGTTTGATCTGTGCAGATCAGTCAGGCTCACTTTACACACTGTTCTTCCACACATCCCGGTAGTGAATATATTTGCCTGCTCACTGTCGCCCTCCTCCATCATAACCTCCTCCTCACCATCCAGAGCTTCAGATAGAGACTCCGAGCAGGATGAGGATTGGGAAGCGCTCACTATCCAGATGCTCCTCAAGGGGAGAGCTGGAGGATCCATTCCAATTCCCCAAAACCTAAATAATCACAAGAGACAACACACAAAAATCATTGTTCAACTGTGAACAAACATGGTACACATCCATTTAAATAAACAATCTCAGTTACCCAAACACAAGAATCTTGGAAAGCCTTTTGTTCTGTGGTTTATGTGTGCGCTTTTGAGTTCAACACAACATTTAATCAGTTTAACCTCATCGGTCGAGAGCTGATCAGGTGCATTTAGATAAACTGACAGATCCATGTTTCTCAGCTGGTTGTGGCAAAGTATGAGATTTGTTGTAAAATACATGAAATTGAAATCGAAGACTGGCCACCTTGTCGTTTTAATGAATGAAAGCTGATAGATGTGTTGACCACACGAGAGAGCAGATGTCCGAGTCTGCTGGTAAGTGAGACTGAAGCGCAGTTGTTCCTCCGCACCACTAGGCGGCGGAAGCGGCTTCACGTTCAGTCTGAGCGCTTCGGATGAGTGACAGAAGGACGCTTGTTGTGATGAACATGTGCAGACCGTTTAAAATACAGATCCTGCAGATGACAGCGTTTTTAATCTCATTAAACTGCATCTATTCCAGCACACAAACAAACAAAACCGACCCCCGCTGCGATAAAGTGCAGGAATCGAGAGTCACTGTAAGTAACTCCACACACGCAGTGCTTTTCTCTTGCACTAACATTGAAGTACTTACTCTTTGCACTAGCCAAGTATTTCAGTTTTGATGTGTCATTATTTCCTCTGATATGTTGTAGCGGTGCTCCGCTGACAGTGTTATATTATGTTATGATTATGTTATGATGAATTTCATGAGTTGTCTCCTCGCGCACACTGAAGCACAAACACGCGTGGATTTGTTCATGTGTTGTTTTTAACCTAAAATCTTGTTTAAATAGGCCACTTGCTTTTTGACAACTATGTGTTAAGGCAGTTGTTTACATGCCTATGTTTTTATGTATTATTATATATATGCTCAATTTTAAATTCTGATGGTTTAGATGTACTATATAAAGTAATGTCTGTGTTTATTTCTCTCTTTCCTCTACAGAGTAAGGGATGAGTTTGATCAGAAGCAGAGCTCTGGGACGTGTGGACAGACTTTCACTGTAATGATGGACATCCGCTGATGGACAGGTAAGACTCATAACTTGTGTTTGTGTTTTGTTGTGTACTAAACATGTAGGTTACCATCATTTGCTTTTTGGAGGGTCACCCCTCTAGAAAGCAAATGATGGTAATCTAAACAGGTGGGGAAGGGACGGCGGTGCTGAAAATTTATACAGATGAAAATTTATTTATTTTTTCTGTCAAGAAGTATAACCCCTGCTGGACATCATGCCGGGGCTCGGGGGGGACCCAAATCATCCCCACCCCTTCTTTCACACACCAGTCACTCATTTCATGGAGATCCAGCTGGGATTGAACCAGCAACCTCTGAACCATGAGGCAATGCTCTAACCTGTGAGCCACAGATCTCTTGTCCAAACATGTGAAGGAACCTATATTTCACTATTCACCTGCATGTGATTTTACAAGAAATCAGTCAAACCCATCAGATAGCTGATTGTTGTCTGAACGCACTGAGGTGGAAATTGAACCCATGCCTCAATCGCAGCCTCATCAGCCGAAAATATACGCTTTACCACTAACCCACTGTGCTGGACTTCTACGACACTTTGTTGAACGTAACAGTGATGATTTGAAGTAAGCAATAGTGAGATTTGAACTCTGGTCTCATAGATGAAAGTCTAATGCTTTATCTACTGAGCCACTGGATTTCTGGAGCTATTTTATTAAGAACTTTGTTTGAACTAATGAAGAACAACAGTATTTGTGGGAGTTGAACCCAGATGTTAGTGAATGACCGAGCAAACACTCCTCCCTGAGAGCCGCAGTGTTGTGGCGTTTGTATTTTTGCTGTTTTTTAGTTTAGCACAGCATCATTACATTCGTAAGCAATAGCGGGATTTTACTCAGGTCTTCATGATTAAAACGTCAACGCTTAATTTCTGAGACATCTCGTTCTTATGAGTTGAAGTGAGTTTTGGACAGAGTTTTATTGAGGGCTTTGTATGATGTTATGAAAAACTGTAAATTGTGGGGTTTGGACCAAGATGCTCATGTTTGAGGGCAAGCAATTATCCTCGGTGCCACAGCGTTTGTGACAACAGGGTTTTATTGAGATTTTGACTTTGACATGATTTGAACTCAGGACTCCAAGATCAGTGCATTAACAAATCAGTCAGAATCAAATGTACAAACAATCATAATTATCTTTAAGAAGTGTATTGATCCGTCAAATGTCAAACTCAAACTGATAAACAAACACAAAATGTAAATAAAATCATTTGTTAATTGTTTTATTATTATTTATTTGAATAAGAAACTTTTAGGGTCCAACAAACGTGCCTGGAAGTTTCTAGTGGTCCTAAAGGTCTTGATTAGCTGCTTCAGGTGTTTTCAGTCAGTTTGGAGCTAAACTCCGGAAAGTGGCTCAGCAGGAGCAGGAGACAGCCCTGTTGCAGTTTTACAGATAAAAGCAAGGTGTTGCTGAGTGCTGACATACTGATCTGATCTCATGCATGCATGCGTCTGTTCTATTAATTTAAACTAAAAAGGGGCCAAAATCGTCATTGGGCGTCTGAGTGCACGTCCGTGGCCAAAATATTCGATGTTTAGTCATTAGTTTGTCAGCTGTCATTTTGATACAGGGTTTAATTAGCATTTGTCCAAATCGGTCCTGTTTTTCAAATAACCTGTCAGTCTTTGCTATAAAAGCATGAGTGCTCAATCACTCTGACCAGCCAGTTTGATCTGTGCAGATCAGTCAGACTCACTTTACACACTGTTCTTCCACACATCCCGGCAGTGAATATATTTGCCTGCTCACTGTCGCCCTCCTCCATCATAACCTCCTCCTCACCATCCAGAGCTTCAGATAGAGACTCCGAGCAGGATGAGGATTGGGAAGCGCTCACTATCCAGATGCTCCTCAAGGGGAGAGCTGGAGGATCCATTCCAATTCCCCAAAACCTAAATAATCACAAGAGACAACACACAAAAATCATTGTTCAACTGTGAACAAACATGGTACACATCCATTTAAATAAACAATCTCAGTTACCCAAACACAAGAATCTTGGAAAGCCTTTTGTTCTGTGGTTTATGTGTGCGCTTTTGAGTTCAACACAACATTTAATCAGTTTAACCTCATCGGTCGAGAGCTGATCAGGTGCATTTAGATAAACTGACTGATTCATGTTTCTCTGCTGGTTGTGACAAAGTATTAGATTTGTTGTAAAATACATGAAACTTAAATCTAAGACTGGCCACCTTGTCGTTTTAATGTATGAAAGCTGATAGATGTGTTGACCACACGAGGGAGCAGATGACTGATTCTGCTGGTAAGTGAGACTGAAGCGCAGTTGTTCCTCCGCACCACTAGGCGGCGGAAGCGGCTTCACGTTCAGTCTGAGCGCTTCGGATGAGTGACAGAAGGACGCTTGTTGTGATGAACATGTGCAGACCGTTTAAAATACAGATCCTGCAGATGACAGCGTTTTTAATCTCATTAAACTGCATCTATTCCAGCACACAAACAAACAAAACCGACCCCCGCTGCGATAAAGTGCAGGAGTCGAGAGTCACTGTAAGTAACTCCACACATGCAGTGCTTTTCTCTTGCACTAACATTGAAGTACTTACTCTTTGCACTTAAGTCGTTATTTACTTTAATAGCCAAGTATTTCAGTTTTGATGTGTCTTTATTTCTTCTGATATGTTGTAGCGGTGCTCCGCTGCCAGTTTTATGTTGTTATGATTTATGTTATGATGAATTTCATGAGTTGTTTTTAATGTGTCTCCTCGCGCACACTGAAGCACAAACACGCGTGGATTTGTTCATGTGTTGTTTTTTAACCTAAAATCTTGTTTAAATAGTCCACTTGCTTTTTGACAACTAAGAATGTATTAAGGCAGTTGTTTACATGCCTATGTTTTTATGTATTATTATATATATGCTCAATTTTAAATTCTGATGGTTTAGATGTACTATATAAAGTAATGTCTGTGTTTATTTCTGTCTTTCCTCTACAGAGTAAGGGATGAGTTTGATCAGAAGCAGAGCTCTGGGACGTGTGGACAGACTTTCACTGTAATGATGGACATCCGCTGATGGACAGGTAAGACTCATAACTTATGTTTGTGTTTTGTTGTGCACTAAACATGTAGGTTACCATCATTTGCTTTTTGGAGGGTCACCTCTCTAGAAAGCAAATGATGGTAACCTAAACAGGTGGGGAAGGGACGGCGGTGCTGAAAATTTATACAGCTAAAATTATTATTATTTTTTCTGTCAAGGGAAAAAAAGGGTTACAAAAATAACCCCCAAAATCTGGACATCGTGCCGGGGCTCGGGGGGGACCCGAATCATCCCCGTCCCTTCATTCACACAACACTCACTCATATCGCAGAGATCTGGCTGGGATCGAACCAGCAACCTCTGAACCACGAGGCAGCGCTCTAACCTGTGAGCCACAGATCTCTTGGCTAAACATGTGAAGTTGAATTTTACAATAAACTAACTAACTTTTTAATTGTGTGAGTGTCATTTGAAACACTAAGGTGGGACTTGAACCCATGCTTCAATCATAGCCTTGCATGCAATGAGCACTGTTTAGCCACTGTGGCTCTTACGCTGAGAGATGGCATTTGGGGCACTTTGTTGGATATAAGGCCAACAATTTAACATAAGCATTAATGGGATTCCAACTCAGATCTCCTTGATTAAACCACAACGCTTTATGAACAGAGCTACTAAGGCTGGCATGTTAAGCTGTGTTTTGAATGGTATTTCATTGAGATCTTTGTTTTAAATGAAAAGAAACATATCACTGAGATCTGTCTGGGAACATCTGAAACCATGAGACAGCTCTTTTATCTGTAGGCCTAGATCTCATATCTGACCCTGTGCAGGAACTTATATTTTACTGTCAACCTGTATGTGACCTGTGATTTTATAATAAACTATCCTGTAAATATGATTATCTGTCATGTGATTTGAAATCATGTCTCCATCACCATCTTGTACTCAAAGAGCATGTGTTTATCCACCAGCCCATCAGAGCTCTGGCATAGTCTTGGTGTTTGAGTGACTTAGTGGGATTTAATGAGAACAATTTAACATAAGCAGCGGTGGGATATGAACTCAACACACCATGATTTAAACGCAACAGTTTATCGCCTGAGCCACTGGGATTGTGAAGTTGATGAATATTTTTAATGGGTTTTTATTGAGAGCTTGGTTGTAAATGATGAATAACTTCACCGACTGTGGGATTTGATCCAAGACTCCAATGTATGAAGGAAAACACATTATCCAGAGCCAGTGATGCAGCTGTTGTTTTGTGAATGACACCACTGCAAATCGAGTCTAATGAACTTGAACGTATTGCGCCCTCCTGTGGTGATTTTTGCGAATTACACCAATACAAATAGAGTCTAATTAACTAAACGCTAAACACTGAGACAAGAAATAAATACACTTACGAGCTGCTTTTAACTTCTGCTGATTGACTGCTTCTCTCAAAGAGTATTTCTTTACACTGTGTTTTTGATGGCGCTTGAATACACTTTCCTGTTTATCACAACAAATGGCCAAGCAAAGATACTGAAAAGGTACACGATACAGTAATGTTAACAATTCATATTATTTAACCTGTACTTTCAGATGACAATGGCAAGTTGCAAAAAAAATGTTGTATTGTTGGATGGAAAACTGCTTTATTTATTTTTTCCAGATGAGATGCTTCAAAGTTGGGTTACTGACTCCCTTCCAAAATGCCTTTGCATTAATCAAAATACCCTAAAATAGTGTTGTTTATGCATTAAAAAAAAAAAAGTGTGTGTCATCTTAGATTTTCCTCAAAAGAAAGTCATATGAAAATGAGCAAATGCCAGTTTTCATGTGTGGGTGAACTAGACTTTTTTCAAAAGAAGAAAATACGTTATGAAATGCATATGTTTATGTGCTATGCAACTTTATTGTGTATCATGTTACATTTGGTTTTGAATAAAAGACAGAAGGTTTTGCACATATGAGTTTATTACAGAACATCACTTTGGACATGATGTAAAGGAATATAGTGGATCCTTCAATCCAATGCTCATTTTTTAACTCTGAACTACATGATACTGAAAATGTTTATTTGTTCTAAGCCCTGAGACTGAGACATAAAAAAAAAGCAAGCTTTGGCCAATGAAGAAAAAAACTTTCTGCACATCAACCTGTCTGTTCAAGGTCTGATATGCAGTTTTGTATCTGAGAACTAAGTTGAAGCATAAAAACACTGCCTGTGTATAAGATGGACAGAAAGCAGCATTTTAGCCATTGATTTTCAGATCTTTGACCACCAGCATGGCTGTGACGGGGTGCAGCGCTCCACGGTTCTCCTTAAAAGTCTTCACTGCCTCATCACTGTACTTGGAGAAGTTATAAACTTCCCTAAAAGAGAAAAAAGGAAGGGAAAGGAGGTTAGAAAGTGCATTTTGAAATGGCCTTGATGAGCTCTGGACGCTTGAAAACAGAAGTGTGAAACTTGCTCGCTGTAGCAAGGAAATTACAAAACTCTCTGTAACATCCTGTTCCTTTTGGTCCATTTTTTGTGTTGTTTTGGTCAAATTATGGACTTCTCAAAACAAATGAATGAATTTACTTGAAGAGGGGGCGAGTGAATTTCATTCTGCCTTGTTCGGTAGCCATCTTCAGCGCCAGGGGAACGGCTTCCTCCCAATGTGCCTTCACACAGATGCGCAACCACCTGCATAAACAAACAGCGTGACACCATCAAATACTGAAATATGTAAATAATCAGATCACTTCAAAAAAAAAAAAAAAAAAAAAAAGGGTGCTTACCTGAAGCGGACCTCTGCGTTTTTAACACCGTTTAGCTGGTAGACCTCCTGCATCTTCTTCACATGGGACAGAGGAAGGGGCTCCTGATACAAAGCAGTATGCAAAGGAAACAGACAGAAACATTTCAAGACTACTTCTGCTTTCAGTTCCTCTGTCTTTTGATCTGCAGTGCTAAATGTGTTTGACTTAAATCACTTCAATAGCTCTGCAACACCATCTTGTACTTACAGACTAAACTAGATTTCTACATTTAAAAAATTTAATGTATTCCAATAAATATTAACTAATGTTTAAAACTAATCACATTCTTAGATTAAATACAAAACGTTACACTTTTTGTACTTGGCCAAAACCCGCTATAAAAAAGTGCTATTACAGTCGTTTTAAATATAAAAATAGAAAATAAAAAGGTACTAAATACTTTCCCGATAAATATTAACATTTAAATAAAATATATATAAAATATCACATTCATTAAAAAATGTCACGGTGTCTGCATAAGTGCTATGCACTCGAAGATTTCCACAATAAAAAATAAATATACAAATAGAAATTATTATAATAAAATTTGATTATTTACATCAAATATAAATTAACATATATGTAAAAAATTACCACATTGTATATAAAACGTGAACGGTTCGGCTTATGCACAATTAATAATCAACTAAACCAAATATCAATACTTCATTAAAAAATGTGAACAGTTCTTGCTAGTGACTCAATAAGTGCTATGCAATTACTAGATCATTGCTAGGATGTTCATGGTGGTTGCTTACAGACCCAAGACAAAACCCAAACAAGATATTGTGGTGTCTAGACATGACGTTTGGGTCCTCCCATCAATTAAGGAATTTTTCAGCTGTTTTAACTTATTTAGTACCTCTTGGAGCAATAAAGCCATGAACTCAATGAGCTGAGGAGAGTTGAGTTTCTTCACGTCTGCCTCAGTGAAACTTGCAAGGTCCTCTTCTTTTGCCTTAATAGAAAAAAAGGAAGCTTAACCTTAAACTTATATTATTTAGAAAAGCTTCAAAACTGTGAAAGGCTTTGGTGTGGTTTAACAGGAGAAAGACACACTTTCACCCATCTTTGGCACAGAGCAGTGCAAGCGTCTGCCATTGTGGTGTCATACCTGTGCACAAAGAGGACAAGTTAAAATCAAATCTCACACACACACACACAATCCAAATGCGTGCTCCAGTGCTCACTGTGGTTTGACGGGGGCCATTCCCGGAGTGTGCATCCATGCGTTCCAGTCCACTTTATTCAAGATGTCCACCTGACAGAGACACAAACAGAGACATTTACACAGTAAATAGAATAGAATTTTCCTTAGAGTTCTCACAGGATATTTATTTGATCGTGAAGACACATTCCATTAGCATTCTTTTTTTTTAGGACAAAAGCCTGGAACTATGTGTATTCCTGTAGTACTGGGCTTTATTTGGCATCTTGCATACAAAAACTATGCATGTATATATTCAAGTACATAGTGCATTAGTTCTCACCTTGTCTTTGAAGTAAGTGAACAGATAGTTCTTCCATTCCTCTGTGGTTACACTGCCATAGGCAAAAAGCTGAATGTAAGACTTCACGAATCCCATGAAGACCTCTATAATTAAAGGCAGCGAAAGACTATTTTCCTTTTTTTGGTTTAGATGTTGATATATCTTTAAAATGTTTATTTATTTATTTATAATGGTTTGTATATTTATTTAAATATTATTAACATAAATTAACACTATTTTGTGCATATTTTATTGTTGTTAATATTGTATATTTATATTCTGTCATTCAAACTCAGTCAGAAGTTCTGTCATCAAGGAAAAAATTCTATGATAGTCAATGGCTACCGTCCACTGTTTGGTTACCCACATTCTACAAATCTTTTGTGCTTAACAGAAGAAAGAAACTGGTTTGGAAAGTCATGAGGGTGGGTAAATGATGAGAGAATTTTATAAATCTTGACCTTTTAACTTTAGATCTACTTTTAGCAGTTTAAACTGGGAGAGGAGAAAGTATTTTGTGTGGGTACCTGGACCTCCCAACAGTTCCTCCAGATGATACAGCAGAGCAAACCCTTTCTCGTAGGGCACAGAGGAGAATGCTTCATCCGTGTCCACCTCATGCAGATTTGGGACCAGGTTTGTGAGCACATTATTCGCTCCAAACTGTTTCACCTACAAAACAATACAATAGTGACTTTGTTTACCAGTAAACTGCATCAGGAAATCTCAACAGAAAATCACCAAACAGACAGAAAAACAAAAAAATTGTTGATGCAGCACAGTGCATAATTTGCATGATTTTAGATCTTCAGACTAATCTGTTGTAATTTAAATGTGTGACTTACAGACTCTTGAAGCTCTTTCCACCCTCCGATGCCTTTAAACTGCCTGAGCTGTTCACTCTCCATACTCCTGGCAATCATTCTCTCAATGTACACCGTATGACCCTCATTCAACCTGGTTCAAAAAAATTAAAGGGGTCATATCATAGAAAACAGGATCTTTCTAGCTGTTCTGAAATGAAGCAGTTCAAAGTACTACTGAACACTGTCCGATCATTACAACCAAAAGATGCCTCTTTTGCATATTCGGATCGGCATATTCAGGAATGACTGGCATATTCGGACTGACCAGAAATGCTCCCAGGTCCTATTGGTCACTAGGTTCCCCGTCCAGCTGTGGGAGATTTCATGAGCAATGACCTGCAGCAAAACCAAAAGCACAGAGCGCATTCACATCAGCAGAAGATATGTGATTTCCAACAAATTAACCTCTTAACCTATAAATTATCAAATGAACCACATTATCCTAAAAATGTTTTCATGCACAGATGACTTACGCCAGCGAGGGATCGGTCTCCAGCCTGAAAAACACAACGAAAGAATATGACCATCAACAAACAGACGTTTTATCACTTTTTAGTTTTAATTATTTTATTTATCTTTGCTTTTTTACACTCTGGTTCGATGTGGTTCTGGTATATGTTTCTGTTTATTATATAATAATAACAAAAACAAGAATATTTCATTAACACTCAGGGTTATGAATGAATTTAACCAATGAATTTAAACTTCCATGACCTCTCCAGTTGAACAAGAGCAATATGTAGTCAATTAAATATTTTACAAAAGAGAAAATACACACAAATATATTTACTATAGAAATGTGCATTACTTAGCAATAAAATGTCAAACATATAATACATAATAATATATAATAATAATATACTGTACAATATATTGTATAATATACATAATACAGGTATAGAAGCTCACCAAAGCTGCTTTGTTGAACAAAGATTCAGTTAAACAGAGTAATTTGTATAATATATTTACAATTTAAAGTTGTTTTCCTATTTTTTTTTAGTATATTTTAAAATGTCATTTATTCTGTGATGGCAAAGCTGAATTCTTAGCATCCATTACTTCAGTCTTCATTGTCACATAATCCTCCAAATATTATTTTAATTTGGTGCTCAGAACCATTTCTTATTATTATCAATTTGCAACAGTTTATGCCGTTCATATTTTTGCTGGCTAACGTGCTACATTTTTTTTCAGGAGGACAATGCATAGAAGTTTAGATAACATCATTTATAATGAATAATTTCTTAAAGCATCACTAGCACTTTTGATCAATGTTGCAAGTGCATGTGCTTTAAAAAATTTGTCCGACCCCCAAGCATGAAAATAAGTAGTGGGGTATACTAATTTTTTAACACTTATCTATGGTTTTTGATTATAGTATGTCATTTTACAGGATTGTGAGAACCTTCTAGACAGTGATTGAAACTTCGTACTTTTCAGTCTCCTAACTTTGATTTGCATGGTCTGTGTGAATGCCATCCTGACTAGTTGAAAATCTCATATCTATGAAGGGATTATACGACCCAAGATGTGTGAGTGACAATGTGAGGCAGGGGTTTCCTCGCCATGCCCCGTAGGGAAAAGACGGAGGCAGCACCCCGGTCTCTATCATATTGGTCTGCCCACACATACGCGCCCTCCAGACTCTCAGCCGTCTTCAACAGGGTCTCAGGCTGAATGAACAGGAGAAGAACACGGTGTTTATTATCCGTTAGCCACATAAGATGACTAACAAATTCGTCACTGTGGGTTACTGGTGGGGTAATATGCGTTTTTCACGATCGCTCCGTCATCTATATTCACAGTACTGAAAACGCAGTCTTTCAAAAAACGACTCTTTCCACCTCTAAACTCAAACGATGCTCATCCACATCCTCTTTCCTTCACCCAAACTCTGGATCGGGGCCGATTTCCCCGTAAACCACAAGCAGGTTTTTTGTGACCCTGGACCACAAAACCAGTGTTTGTTTTTTTGTAATTGAGATTTTTTGCATCATCTGAAAGCTGAATAAATAGTTTCCATTGATGTATTGTTTGTTATGATAGGATAATATTTGGCCGAGATACAACTATTTGAAAATCTGGAATATGAGGGTGCAAAAAAAAAATCACTATTTTGAGAAAATCATCTTTAAAGTTGTCCAAATTAAGTTCTTAGCAATGCATATTACTAATCAAAATTAAGTTTTGATATATTTACGTTAAGAATTTTACAAAATATATTCATGGAACATGATGTTTACTTAATATTCTAATGATTTGTGGCATAAAAGAAAACACTAATTTTGACCCATACCATGTATTTTTGGCTATTGCTACAAATATACCCAAGCGACTTAAGACTGGTTTTGTGCTCCAGGGTCACATTTACACTTCATCTGGGAGGCGTGCACATAAATCTTAAATGTTTGGAATTATTAAGATGTCTTTCTTATGCTCACCTAGGCTGCATTTATTTAATTAATTGTGCAGTGAAAATAGCAATCTTTTGTGAAAATATTATTACGATTTAAAATAACTTTTCTATTTTTAAATGTAATTTATTCCTGTAATGCAAAGTTGATTTTTCAGCATCATTACTCCAGTCCTTTCATGTCACAGATCCTTCAGAAATTAATCGAATATGCCTATTTGATGCTCAATAAACATTTCTTCTTATTATCAATGTTGAAAACAGTTGAGCTGCTGGATATTTTTGTATTTTTGCTGCTTCACACAGTTATACACTACCATTCTAAGTTTTGTGTAAGATTTTTTTTTAAAGAAATTAATACTTTAGGCAAGGAAGGACACTTAATTGGATCACACAGGACGGGGGGGAGTAAGGCAGTTAATAATGTTACAAAACACATTTCTATTTCGAATAAATGCTGTTTTTTTGAATTTTCTATTCATCAAAGAATGTTTCACGGTTTCCACAAAAATACGAAGCAGTTTTAAACTGTTGAACTAGATGCATCAACTGTTTTCAACACGGATTACAACTCGCTACAACTGTTCATGCTGGTGGAATGACCTGGCCAACTTGATCCAAGCAGATCTTCAAGAAACAGCTCTTCCATATGCAATTGACGCTCTATTCTATTTCTATTCTATCTACTTGTTTTTGTTTTATTTATTAAAAAAAAAAAAAGATTCCACACACCACCGCTATGACGATAAAGGCACAGAGAAACGATATCGTTGGAATCACTTCCAGAATGATTTTTTTCAGGTGATGAACGATAAAATCATTGACACCCAATCAGAATCAATCCTGCTATAATGAGCTTGAGAATTTAAAGTGTCAGATGAGTGTGCGCTTAGAAGAAACAGATTATATCATCCGCTGGTGTGGACACTAATATATTTATCATTCTTGGTGTGAGCGGGCCTTAACACTAGCATTCTCTATTCTTTTTATATTCAATCTACTTGTTTTCTTTTTAATTATTACATTACTTTTTAACACCTGCACAAATAAAATTACGACCCATATGACTGGTAGAGCACTTTCTAACTGCAGGGTTCCCCAAATCTTGCCCTGAGGTCCATGCGCTGCAGAGTTTCGCTCCACCCCTGATCAAACTCACCTCCTTGATTTTCTATATCCTGAAGACATTTAATTAGCATTCTCAGGTGTGATGATTAGGGTTAGAGCTAAACCTCGTGCCAGGAGAAGTGGATCTCGTGGGCCAGATTTGAGGATCCCTGGTCTATGGTAACATACTAAACTGTAAAATGACTGTAAAAATCATGATTTACAGTTCATGATAGCAGGTTTTTCCACGAAAAAAACAAAAAGTTTTATAAAATGATAAACTTCACATTTTCAGCCATTAAACCATATTTAAGCAAAGGGATGAGTCAAAAGAATTTACTGAAAGAAAAAAAAAAAAAGAAGATTTAATTAGTGTTTTTGTCTTGTTTTCTAGTATAAATCTAAATCACATTCTTGAATCAGGATGCATTTACTTAAGAAGCAAAATGACTATATTAAGTCTTGTTTTCTGAAAAATTTATTAAGTGTGTTTATGCTTAAAACAAGAAAATATCTGCCAATGGGGTAATAAAAATCATCTAAATTCATATGGCCAAAATTATTTTTCTTGCCCCATTGGCAGATATGTTTCCTTGTTTTAAGCAAAAACTAACTAAACAAACTAAATTTTGTTAAAAATTCTAAGCAAGAAAAGCATTTTTAAAGTGTATTATCAATTTAACAACATATAAATAGATCTTAGTGTCTTTAATTGTTTATATTTTTATAATGCATTAGCATGTGTTTGCGGCGTAAAATGGGTCGATTTTCACACTGGTCTGAACAGAAACAGCTCTGCCAGCAGGAGGCGCTTTTGAAACAGCAGAAATACAGCAGTTTCCCTGGTAACAGCAGAACACAAAGCAGCCAGCACCAGACTTTGAAACCTGCTCATGTTTATTTAATAAAATCATAGCCTTTTGAAGTTTAATCGTCACACCAAGCCGTATCTCAATTCTTGTCTTACCGTTCCCAAATTTAAGACCTCCTGAAATCATAAATAAGACTTTCTTGTACAATTTAAGGATTTTTATGGCCTAATTTTTAAGGACCCGCGGAAACCCTATCTAACACTAGCTCTATCTCTTCTATTTCTTCTTCTACTTCTTATTTATTAACAAAAAAAAAGGAATGAATCGTCTGCTAAATGATTAAATGTTAAAGTTTTAATAAACATCTTCATTATTACAAACTTTTGACCAGCAGTGTACATGACCATTTTCCACCCTTTCCACCCCAAGCTATGTAAGCTACTGTACCTTTCTATTTTATACATGACCTCTTATGATTGTCTAACCTATATGAATGTGAAATAAAGTAACTAACAATAGCCACATCTAAATGCTGAGTGCTGAATATGTAAACATGGTTGGTCGTATGAAAAATATGACAAAACAGAAGGAAGACAAGAGAAAGAACAGCATCAGAAGGATCACCTGCTTTCCAAAGCACCAACGACAATAGCAATGAGGTAAGATGGCATTGGGACCTGCAAGAAATAAAAAGACAAAGACAGAATGTCTTTCATTTTTGATATATATTTTCATTCGGAAACCAACTCGTGATGTGACACTGACTGGCTGTCTGAAGCGATAGATGACTCGGCTGCTGTCGCTCGGATCTGGTTCCTGACCATCATGCAATGCACTCATCAATGCCACCAGCTCTCTGGGGATAGACACCTGAGACACAGAAAAATGTTCCTAGTGTTACTGTGGAATTTAATTAGTATTATTTTTCTTTCAGTTTACATCGTTTATCTTAGCATGCACTTCACTGCTGCTTTGTTGAGTGTATAATTAGTGCTTTGAGCTGCTTATGCATGTCACCTGTGCATAGTAAGTGTGCTTCACTGACGGACTGTCCTGGCAAGGAATCATGGTCCTACAGTGAGTGGCCTGTTGTAGGTAGAAACAGTCAGAGTAAATGAAAAAAGTACTACTGTATAAACCAAGGCTGGAAAGTTTTCAGCCACAAGCTGGTGTGATGATCTTTCTAACAAGTAAAAAGTAAGAAACATTTGTTTGCCCACATTGAAAATGCATAAAAGATGCCTTACTCTATTCCTCTTATAATGCAAGTCAAGGTTTATTACACCAATACTCTTGTAATTTAGATTTACATGTCCGTTTTTCACCTTTTTTTGGCCTTTAAAATTAAAAAAGCTGTTTGCTACTGTACCTTAAATACATCTATATGTAAATGACCACTTATGATTGGCTAACCTCTTTGGACGAGACCAAAATGCACATTTGAGATCAAATGTATATGGAATAGAATCCAAGAAAAGTGGAAAATCCCATGTAGTTTGCTCTCAAATTGAAATCTGCTATTCTAAATAGGACATGCTGGAAAGTTTCAGCACTAAAAACTTATTACAACATTCAAGCTCTAGATGGACTCTTCATGATAAACTAGTGAAGTATAAGGACTGTGAAACACTGTGGTTAGTAATGCAAGATTGTACAAATGATCATATTTAAGGAAACTGCACCCAAACCACACGTCTGCACACATCTAGAAAGATGACAAATGGCGACAAGTCGAGGTGGGCGATAAACCGGTACACACGATAAACTTATAAGAACTTGAGGTTTTGGATGATCGTGATGTTGTAGTGCTGCGTCATTACAAAAGTTTAGAATTTGCATTCATTTTTATGCCTTGCAGTTTAAAACCAAGTGATTTTCAAGTGATTTTAAAACCTTAAATTTCATATTGGCATCTTGTTGTGCTTGAAAAATCAAATACATCAATTTTTGTATCAAAATGCCATCTTGGTGAGTATTCACATAAACACAGTCGGTTATGTCTTTAGTGAACATAAACAGCTGGAAGTAAAATCTGATGTGTGTCAGTATACTAAATCTGGGCATTAAATCTTAAAATGACAGTAACCTAATATACCTGCAGCTCTCTGTGTCATTTAATGTTAATCAAACAACCAAAGACAAATAAAGTCACATACGGTTCTTGATTGAATCACTTGTGCAACTTTAATAAGCATAAATTTATATTAAATTTCTACATTTTTATACAAATGTATACTTCGTTTTTTTACATTTGATTGCTTTATTCAATTTATGTATCTTTCTATTTCGTATAAAATAGTGTGAAGCTTAACGTAAGGTCACTCATTTGTGTCTTTGTTCTATTGTATTTATTTGTCCTATTGTTCGTAATTAGGTTTCCTATTGTAACGCTGATTGTTTACTCGTCCTCAGTAAGCTTAAAGTTTTTTTTTTTTTGGTAATTCTGGTCTAGTAGGTCTCATGACATCAAAATTGGTGATGAGAATATATATATATATTGTGAAATAAAATAGTGATATAAGATTTTGTTCATATCACCCATGATGTACCTGGCACTGGCTGAAAAGGTATGGATGTTTCTTCCCAGCAGTCTGTGTGGGGGTCAACCACTGCAGTGCTGTGGCACTAGGAGACGTCTCATATTCAATCTCCACAATCACATGCTGCCCACTAAACCACACATACACAAATGCAATACAAGTTGCCAAAGATTAAAAACTTTGCATTGAAATAAAAGGCTGTCAGAGTTGATAAAAGATTATTTATATATGTTTAAGTCGATTACAAAGCTGTTTCTGCTGGCAATTTGCAAAATAAAAAATATATAATGTTATTTTATTTTGATTTCTTTCCTTATAAGAGGAAGTAAATTCATTTTAATAAAAAGAGAGCAATATCATGGATAGAAGATTTTAGAAGTAGAATACTTTTAGAAGTATTTTAGCCAGAAACAACAGGTTTTAAGTTAGAAACAGCTTGATGGATTTGTTTATTACAAACACAGATTTTTGCTTCTCAAGATGTTATTTGATGGACTGGAGTCGTGTGGATTACTTGTGGATTATTGTGATGTTTTTATCAGCTGTTGGATCCATTGGACGGCACACCCATTCACTGCAGAGGATCCATTGGTGAACAAGTGATGTAATGCTAAATTTCTCCAAATCTGTTCTAATGAAGAAACAAACTCATCTACATCTTGAATGGCCTGAGGGTGAGGGTGAGTACATTTTCAGCTAATTTTCATTTTTGGGTGAAATATACTTAACGATGCATTAATTATTGCATTTTGTTATTAATATACGATTTCAATTTTCATAATGGAATAAAGATTTAAAGATGCATTTATATAATTACATAATATGTTTTCCTTTGAGGAAGTTTTGCCTCAGATTTGGCTCACTACTGATAACTTTGTTTGCAAAGCATAGCATGCATTTCTATGCATGTTTCAGGATGCATTTATTACATACCATAAATAACTTAAATGTTAGAACAGAAATAAACAAACTGCTATATCTTAGGCTTAGCACAGAACAAGTTTGTGGCAGTACCGTGAGAGTTCAAAAGGGAGGGTGATCTCCAAAGGGGAACCTTTAAATTTATGCTTAGTCCCCAATGCAAACTGCGCAGCCTGGCCATTTGCAGAAACCTTTAAAGAATAAGTCCTTGAGTCCAGAGTCTAGAACAAATGGATGAGAGAGAGGAGAGAGAGAGATAGACATCATTAACATAATATATATCTAAATCGGTTAGAAAAATAGAAATAATAACAAAGTGTCCATCTACTGCCTACTTATAATTGTAAAGTTCACTCTTAAAGGGTTAGTTCACCCAAAAATGAAAATTAGGCCATAAATTACTCACCCTCAAGGCATCCTAGGTGTATCTGACTTTCTTCTTTCAGACGAATTCAGTCGGAGTTATATAAAAAATTGTCTTTGAGCTTTCAAGCTGTTTAATGCCAATCAGCGGGTGTTGCATGCATCAGTCCAAAAGAAGATAAATAAAAAGCACCCATCCATAAAAAAAAAAAGTGTCTCAAATTGCTCCAGGGGGTGAAGAAAGTCCTCCTATAGCGAATCGATGCGTTTTTGTAAGAAAAATAGCCATATTCAAAACTTAATAATCACTTTAATGTAGCTTGCGCCAACAGTTGTACACAGAAGCAGCTCCGGGCTGATTACGTATGAGGTCGGCGTTGTGCATGCACCAGTGAGTCTCGTGAAAACAAACATTTGTTAACAGGAGCCACGGAAGCAACTTTTCCTTACTTTAGCAAAGGAAAACCAGTCTACTCTTGGATTATATCGAAATCCTCTGACATTCTTCTTTAAAAATCCTAGTTTTGTACTTCTAATTAGTGACCGTTGTTTTGTTTGATCTCTCCGCTGCGCTTCCGCGTTTTTCACTTCTGAGCGGCGCATGCGCAAAGCTGACCTCCATACGTCATCCTCCCAAAACTGCTTCCAGTGTACAACTGTTGGCGCAAGCTAGATTAAATTTATTATTATGTTTTAAATATGGATATTTTTCATACAAAAAAATCACGATAGCTACAGGAGGCCTTTGTTCACCCTTCAGAGCCGTGAGAGACACTTTTTTTAATGGAGGGGCAATTTTTATTTCATCTTTGGGAAGATGAATGCAAACTGCTGAAGTCGCATTAAAAACAGCTGGAAAGATAAAGACAATTTGTAATTTAACTCGCGGATTCGTCCGAAAGAAGACAAGTCTAATTACACAGGATGTTTGAGGGTGCAGTGAATTTATGGCCTAATTTTCATTTTTGGGTGAACTAACCCTTTAATTAGACGTGACTTACACATCAGATCGTTCATGTCACATCTAGTCAAAACTATTCATGGAATTCAGTTTTTGGCATATTTGTTTCCACTGCACGCTTCTGAAATGCCAAATCCATTGCAGTTATGCAAGCTTAGATTTATCTGAAGTCTTCTGTCAAGCTCAGGTAAAAAAAAATCTATCAGTGTGATCTGGCAGCTCCTGAAATCAAAGTTCAGGTCAAGTGCAGTAAAACAAGAACACAGTACGTGACTAATAAACCTCATTAATGATGAGACGCATTTGACTTAATCTGCAATATGACAAGAAAAGCATATGCACATGCATTTGCAAAAAGATGATGGTTGAATATATGTATCAAATTAATAAACACTTTGAATGCACTGACAAGTCATCATCAGGTTACGTTGCGGATATAATTACTGTATCAAGTTCAAGTAAATATGTAACCCAGTCCTGCTGAAACTACTGTTACTGTATCAAGAGCATAATTTACACGTATCGCTAAATAACTAGGCTAGTATCTATATTTAAATTAATAGTATTAGTTACTAATTCAGTAGCGGTCTTTTTCAAGAAACAATCCGTTAGATACTAGCACTTAATTAAAATGAATTAAAGCAATAACAGCAAAGTGAAAGCATACAGCACACTGCATCTTTCTCACACATAGGTGTGTATGTGAGGTGAAGTGATTAAGTCAAGCAAACACAATGACAGCTTTGATGAATCAAATGAAAACTGTACCAGAGAAGATAATTTATCCTCCAGAACTTCCACAGTCAGGGCCACTTTCCCTTTGAGCACACGCCTGTCAAATTCAACATGGTAAATGAGATTTAAGTGCTTGGTAGCGCACTTGGAGACAGAGGAGAAAGAGCTGGGGTCCGACACAGGAGTCATGGTTGAGACAGAGAACACTCGGCTGCTCGCGCTGCGAATGCATTTTAACCCACACGCAGTCACGTGACGCCGGCCGGGAGAACGGCATCTTGGGAGTTGTAGTTTTTCTTTCTTCTCTGTGAGAACGATAAATGACTGTCCTCTAGTGGCTGAGGGTGTTCGTACAACCTAAAAAAACAAAACAAAGCCTTCATACCCGTTTTCACCATACAAGTATGGTGGATACATTTTTTAACCGTAAAATAAGACATGGAAATACATACAATTTAGCTAAGAAAAAAATTAAGAATTAAACCATTCAGATTTTTGCATTGTGACATTGTAGCATTGTTGTTATGCACATACTCTCATGATTGTAATGTAATAAAATAATGCTAAAATTAAATCATATAATATTTAAACTTCAACTTTGCATTTATGCAAAAGAGTGTTTTTTCTGGCTTTATGTTCATGCTGATTTATTTTATTTTTTTAAAAGAAAAGAAAAATGTTTTCAACAAAAAGGTATTACAGTAATTATATTAATGTCACAATGAAAAAAACTACAATCTTACAACAGGTTTAACCTTTATAATGAAAAATATGATTTCCATATCATAATACCATTTATAAAATATAACTTTTAAAGATTCACAGGCGTTGTAATGTCTTCTTCCTCCACTAGATGACAGAGAATGAACAGACATGTTAAATACAGGGTCATTGCTGAGATCATAATTGTTTTCATATGCCCCTTGAAACATCAGTGTGTGAACATCTCAGGTGGACAGACTCATGCCTATTCATTAATATCAGCCATTCAGTTATTACATATACAACACAAGTTCAATCAAAAGCACAACAGATTCGTGCTAAAGGGAGAATATAAAGAAGAGGATAAGAGGCTGGTCAAGTGTGTGTGTGTGTGTGTGTGTGTGTGTGTGTGTGTGTGTGTTTTGAAGGATCCAGCTTCCTGGCAGTGGATATCCCTCCAGGAAAATCGGAAGATGGTTCCACCCCCTGTAGAGCCCCATGGCACTCATTTACTAAAACAGAGATGTATTTGCTGTACAGAGATATATAGATATGCTTTTAGTTTTAAATTTAAAAGGCATTTTATATGTTAATATATTTGCACTGCTGTTACTTGTATTGCATATCATGTTGCATTGCAGATGTCAGCCTTTTGACATGCCAGTAAAGCATATTTGACGAGTATTGATTGGTTAGTTGATTAATTTAATACAAAATATATGCAAAAAAGTGTATTTGTGGGAATATAACCTAAAAGCTATTAATTTAGCTTGCATGCCACAATGCAAATTACACATTGTTTATTACACATTACAACACATTATTTGTCTAACAGATTGTTTAAAATTTCAACAATCCATTTCAAAAGGGAAAACCGCCCATTTCACAGAATGACCCCACACACACACACGAAACGTGTGTAGAGGAAGGAACACGGGCTCCTCCCGGCGGGTCCCGGGCAGGAAGAGTTACCACTCGCAGCAGATTACAGTTACAGGTTACAGTATACAGCGTGTGCGCGCGTGTGCGCTAGTGTGCTTGAACGTCGGATGGTGGCTGGAGAAGGAAAAGCGTGTTTACACAGACGGGCCGAGCGTCTGGGGAATAGCGCACGGCGAGAGGAAGTGAGCCGGCTCGCTGTCTGCACCAACTTCCTGCTCAGAGAGAGAGATAGAGAGAGAGAGAGAGAGAGAGAGAGAGAGAGAGAGAGAGAGCAGTCGGGATCCTATTACAGTCCGACTGAGAGCTGCCGAGACGGCCGACAGCATGGAAAAACAGCGCATTATACGGAATTCTTTTTAATAACGTGAAAAAGGACCCCAAAAAGCCTGACCATTACGCACAGGTATGTGAATAATCCATCCATACTATCAGAACGCTTTATACATGTTTTTAAATGTGTAATTACTTCATAATAACATTACAAGGAAGAAAGCTTCCAAAGTACACGACCGAAACTTGATATCCCCAAAAAAGAATGAACCTATCCAAACGAAGGAGCTGTTTGAAATGTTCACAAGTGATGTTTGAGATTTAAATGTATACAATTATAACGTAATTCATGTATAAAAACGAATAGATCTCTTTTAGCGAGAACAGACACGCAAGAGACTTCAAGTGTCCACAGTTCCCGTTACTTACGCGCAATTTACGCACCGTTTACGTACGGCTGAGGAAAGTTTGAGCTCACGATTTCGTGATGTATATTTCAAAGATGTTGTCGGTTGTACATTTGAAAGCAGGGCTGCTAGAAAAGGCTGAAATTGGGCTCCTGGCGCTTTAAACGCACTAGTAGAGTTTCTGGTTTGTCTGGAAACATCAGCAGACTAATTGCCATGCGCTTCCGGATTGAAACTGGCAGCAGACAGCATCTTGAAAATGAGTCATTGGGGCAAACAAAGAAACTTCAGTTCAGCCCTAGAGTTGATGTTACCCCTGGATCTGGATATGCTGGGGATTATGTATCATGATTGGAAAAGATAGATGTTTCTGAGCCCAAAATATATTTGGAGAGTTACTGTAAGTCACACATTTAGGGACTGCAGATGATGCTAGAGTCACCTCAGATCTAACCCAAGATGTCCCTAAATCCACCACAGGTGTCCTAGCATAGTAACCAGGTGCAGTTTGTCAAGTTCATGTTCAACTATGACAACCAGAAGGCATCCACATACTGTTGGTCTTCACTTTAAACTATTGTATTATCATTTGAAATGAGATGTTTTGCTTTGAAAGTGTGCTTGTGCCGTCTTTCTTTCAATCTAGTGCCACTTTGGATGCCGTTTCCTTCTGTTTTGGAGTCACGTTCCTCCTATCTACTTCCTGTATGGTTAGATGGGTTGGATAGATTTGCAATTATGCAGCTTTTGGCGTCTTACATAGACATTATTTCAAGCAAAAGGCATTTAAAAAATGGTAAAAACAAATATTCAATCAATGGTGCTTAGTAGGATTATTATATTGCTATTTCAGTATTTTTTTTTATCCTTTATTGACTGTATTTTCCCTGAAATGGTTTAAAAGAGGAACCATCGTTTTGATCAAACAGCCAATTAGATCCAACAGTTTAATGCAAGAAGTAAAATGCAGTAAAATCTAGTTTAATGTATTCAAGGAATGCTTTCCAAACCCTTTTTGACTATAATATCAGTATTTCAGCATATTTTACCATCATATTTCTGTACTTGCCCTGACATTTTTTAAAAGAGGAACCATCATTTCGATCAAACAGCCAATTAGATTAAAAAAAATGTAATACAAGCAGTCCAAAATCTAGTTTAAAGTATAAGGAATGTTTTCTAAACTCTTTTTGATTGTTTGCTATTAAAAGCAATGACATTCTCAAGTGTCCGCACTCTTTCTGAAGCCACTATATGGACACAGACACGCAGCCAGACGTTCTCAGATCTGTCTGTGTAGTTTCAAGAGCTGCAGCTCTCTCTGGAGAAATGTGGTTGTGGAGAGAAGTCCTTCACGGCTCTCTTTTCTCCCTCTCTTCAGCAGGAGCTCCCTGAATTTTCCACTGCAGTCTGTGTGCACAGGAAGAGCACACATTTAGTCATGGCGAAGTAATGTCTGCGCACAGCAACTAATCTCATTACGAGTTTCCGCTGGCGCTACAGTGGAGGGGTTTGTGAGCACGACGGCAAGTTTGGTGTTTAAAAGCTGTCTAGGGGCCATTCAAAACACTGGGCTTGGGGTTTTGGGTCCAAACTGTCCCTGCATGTCTGTTGTGTGAGTCTTGAAGGGTGTGAGCGTGTCACTTTACGCTGGAGAGAGCCTGGAGTGCATCTTCTCACCTGAAAGATCTTGCTCTTTTCTGGCCGGTGCTGGCGCCGTGGGGGGGGTGTAGGCGGTGTGCCAGGCGACACCGCAATGTGTGAAACTTAAAAACATCCTTATCGACAGTACTGATTTTGCCTGTGTGGGGGGTGGGGGGTGTGGGCACTGACATAGGCGCTGGTGGATCTGTTGTCGGTTTCTGTGTCTACAGGCATGTTCCTCCTGTCTACTTCCTGTATGGTTAAATGGGTTGGATAGATTTGATGGTGTGCAGGTTTTCTTGGTGTTTTCCATTGGCATTTTTTGAAAACAAGTTCCAATACAGTTTCAAGTGTTCCGAAACTTCAGTGCTGTAAAAAGTACATGATCTGTGGTGTTAGAAAAAGAAGATTGCTCGATGCATTTATAACCTATAGTGATCTGAGAAAAACAAATGTTGACCATATAAAATTAAGTAAAATCTACTTTGCAAAATAATATTAAAATTAAAATATATCAGCAACTTGCTATTGTACTTGTATTTAAAATGGTACACGAAACACAATTATGGTGGATAATTTTTGAGCAGTAGAAAATTAACTCAAAACGCAAAGCAAGTTACTGAACTTGAATAC
The DNA here is from genome assembly GCA_018155175.1 of Sinocyclocheilus anophthalmus. NCBI lineage: Eukaryota > Metazoa > Chordata > Actinopteri > Cypriniformes > Cyprinidae > Sinocyclocheilus > Sinocyclocheilus anophthalmus. The sequence goes on along the minus strand of JADLZN010001914.1, from coordinate 35,054 downwards.
AACAGCAAAATTAACAAAAGTGCAAATAAAACAGGCAAACAGTGCAAAAACATGACCTTAAAGGGTTAGTTCACCCGAAAATGAAAATTCTGTCATTAATTACTCATGCACGTTTGGTCGCAACACCCATCTTCAGAACACAATTTAACATATTTTTGATTAAATCTGAGGGCTCTCTGACCCTCCCATAGACAGCAAGGTAACTACCACGTTCAAGGTCCAGAAAAGTACCAAGATGATCGACAAAGTAGTCCGTGTGACATCAGTGGTTCAACTGTAACGAAGCTACGAGAATACTTTTTTGTGCATGACGTCATTACGCCGGATCTGGTCAGCGCCGCCACACACTAGAGTCATGGTACTGTCATGAATGCGCGTCCAAAGTGACGCAGTAGAGACGAAAATGTGGAATAAAGTCGTTATTTTTGTTTTCTTTGCACAAAGAAGTATTCTCGTAGCTTCGTAACTTTACAGTTGAACCACTGATGTCACACGGACTACTTTGTTGATCATCTCTGTATTTTTCTGGACCTTGAACGTGGTAGTTACTTTTTTTGTCTATGGGAGGGTCAGAGAGCCCCTCAGATTTCATCAAAAATATCTTAAATTGTGTTCCGAAGATGAACGAAGGTCTTACGGGTTTCGAACAACACGAGGGTGAGTAATTAAATGACAGAATTTATTTTCATTTTTGGGTGAACTAACTAATGAATATGAGACAACTTTATAAATAAATCAAGGAAATAAGTATTTGAGTAGATTTTAAAGTTCAGATAATTTATTGGAGAAAATAGTAAATCTTTTCTGCCGTTTTTACTTCACAACACAATATTTTTTCTGTGTGTATTTTCTACAACATAATGTCAGAAATCGAGAGTTTTTCTGTGGCAAATAAGCATTTAAAGTGGTAAAACTGTGTGTTTTCCTACTGATGCTTAGGCTTAGATGGTATCTGTGGCATCTGTATCTATTTGGGAAAAAACATGGTTAAACAGACCCAAAAAGTACTATTCTTACGGTTTAAATATTTAATAAACAAACATGATTGATTGACAAGCGGATGTTGAGAGACAGAATCCCTGTGGACCTACTGATGTCTCATCAACTAACTGTAAAAACTATGGATGATCCATTTATTTCATCCCAAATTTCATGCAGTGCTAAAACATCTTTAAACCCAATGACCATGAAGCTGATGCATGCCAGACAACAGCAGAACAACAGAGCCAATGCAGCGCTATGTTCAAATGTGTCTTTTTGTTTAGTCTATTATTTATTTGTGTGTCTTAGAAAATCCTGGCTAAGGATTCAGACTTGGCTTCTGCACTGTTTATGTCATTGCTCATATAGAAAGATAAAAAAAAAGAGACTTTGCATGTGCAGATTTTTTTTCCATTTTCCTCTCTTGCGATAATCCAACAATGACTTTTACAGCCACGTTCCGTGCAGAAACCTCTCCAAATGGCCAAGAGCTTTTGAAATCATCTCCCTCTGTTTATTCCTTTTGATTAGGGCAGTAAATCTAGGAATCGATGAGTGCGTTGATCATGGTGTGTCACATACAACATGTCTTTAGACGTCCATATGGGCGAGAGGTTTGTGCTGGCATGAAAAGAGAAGAGGAAACCGCCCATTTGTGCCTTGTGTCCGTGTGGTCGTCGCGTTCCCGTGTTTGCTCCCCGATCGGCATTCCCAGGAAGACGCCCTTCAAAGGAGAATTGGAGGAAGTCCTGATATAGACAGTTTTACGGTCGTTTAACGCAGATGCTCCGCTCAGAGGATGCTGGAGCAGGAAATGGTTTTATTTCGCTTCTTTGGGGGTTTGGGAAAAATAACTGGGTATGTGGTGTACAGTGAGCTTTCATGTTCTGCCCAAGAGTTAAGTTTGAGATCTAACTGTAAATTGCTATTTGAGTATGTATAATGAGATCCGTGTCACATGTAGAAGAGTAATGAATGAGCGTGTGTGTGTGTGTGTGTGTGTGTGTGTGAAAGTGCACAATACTTCCTGATAAATATCTGTAGGCTGTATTGGCAGAATTTTCCAAGCACTTCCTCCTTTGTCACCACAGGTTTGGCCGAATCTTGCTGTTTGTGTCTCTTTACACTCCCTCTGGCTGATATTTCAACCAAAACATCTGAAAAGCCAAAAATAAAAGTCTTGCACACCAAATTATAAAGCAGAATTTCAATACAAAATCAAAACCAAATGTACTTTCTTGATACATGTTCTAGGTTTTCAGGAATTATCCACTGATTGTTATTCCAATTGAAAAAAATAAGCATAATCGTTCAATCCAAATATAATAAAACTTTATTATTTCTTAAATATTTACTTTTTTTTTTTTTTTTTTTACAATTCAGTATCTGCTGATAATATGAAGCGTTGTAGTTCAAATGTCACATTACTGCATTAAAATGTAATAACATTTTATTTTAATTTTTTTGATAATATTTCCAAACATTTTTAACAATCCAGTTGCCGAAAGCTTTTTATTAAAAAACATCACACTCTACATTAAAATGTAATAAAGCTTTATTTTGTTATGGATTTTTTTTATATATTATAACCAATTTTCAAAACACTTTTTTCAAGTGTTTTTTATTCCAAAAATTATCACCTTTCTACAATCAAATGAATAACTTTAATTTTATTATATACATATATATATATCTATATATATATATCTATATATTTTTCATTTATGTTTTTATATATTTACTCATTTTCCAACCATTTTTTTATAATCCTACTGATTCCCAATGACATTATTTGGAAATACATCACATTACGGCCAATGGGTCGCGAACGCTTTCATTTTTGACTTCAAGTGTTTTAGGTTTTGATTTTTAGCCTGTCCTGTTGGACCTTTGGGGTCGTTTGCTTCTTTAGGGCTCATATCGATCAATCCGTCGTTATGTTCCAGATCCTGGCATTTTGCTGAGCAAAAACCGGGTGAAAGTTTAACTTATGTTGTCCTTTGTCCACAATTATGACAAAGACTTTCCCCAAAATAAGGCAGTCTGCAACAGGGAGTGCCTCTCCGCCAATAAAACATGCTCCGTGTCAGCGCTAGGCCACACCATGATTCGCCAGCCTCGTTTCTCCATCGTCCACTCCTCCGTCCTCGTTCATTCCCTCCACCGTCTCTGGTAGAGCGCTGGCTCAGGCCGTCATTAACCCAGCCAGCCCGCACTGTTTGACTGACTGTACAGTAAGGGCATGATGTACAACGCATTTAAAACCGAGGAGTGTGTTCAACCATCACACACACACACCCACTCTGACAGCTTGAATTAGAGTCAAACTGGTTTCCTCATGTCTATTGAACACCTCTCGGACCTCAACCTGAGGTCCATTGCATTCCTCCACCCAGATCTTCCTGCATCCCAACACTCAACACCATCTCCTCAACTTCAGTCAGTTTTGTACACTAGATATCCACTGGAAATAAGCTGAAACGCTGTGCTACAATATATTAAGTATATGCATGTGTCTTAAAGGGATAGTTGACCTAAAAATGAAGTCTGTGGTCATTCACCATCATGACGTTCCAAAGCCGCTTGATTTACTCTATTCTGTGAGACACAAAAGGAGAAATTTTGAACAATGTTCACGCTGTTCTTTTTCATACAGTGAAAACATGCACATATTGAAATGGGTGCTTTTATGTGATCTTAGAAGACCTGATCATATTTGATTAATTTTATGATAATTTTATATTGCTTTGTTTATTTATGCATTTATTTATTTTAAACAACTGGTCAATTTTTATTATTTTAATTTATTTACGTTAGTTTGTTACCAGGGTATTATCTAAGGCAATTTCATACAAGAACATGGTAATTAAAACAATATATATATACATAATTAAGTTATCAAACATCGTATTAAATCTTTTTATATTTTTTTTATTTTATATATTTTTAAACATTTTTTTTTATGGTTTGCAACTTAAATTTGAAGATTTTTGCTTAAACACCACACTTGAGACAACATTATAAGTATTTAATAGTGTACTGAAACTACTTATTTCTAATTTTGTATATAAAATGATATTTATTTATTTAGCTTATTTCAGTTCTTTTTCCCTTGTTGTACACTCCTTAAATAATTGTAAATTGCATTTTATTTTCAACTTTTATTTCAACTTGTAACGGGTTAACTTGCCTGTTGTTTGAATACAGTAAAACATTAGTCTTGCCATAAAAAAGCTCAATAAAACATGTTGCATCCCCTGGTCAAAGTGTACAGGTTTTGTAATGGATATATAGTTTTTTTATATCTCCTAAATATTCCAGGGATGTAGAGGAAGAGGTTATGAGAGTACACTAAGGGTAAGTGTGTGGCTAAAGGCCATGATGACAGCGGTCACAGGAATGGCCCAAGCAAGATTTAAACTTCCTGTACTGTTGGGCTTTTAACATTGAACCACTGCGCCTTCATTTTGGAGTGAATCCCAGACCACATGCATGAAGGAACTCAGTCTTGTTAACTAGAAAATCCTTATCTTACACCCAATGGATCCATATTGACTGTGACTTTGTTGTCTAAGTGTGCTGAAAAAAACCCTCATTTCTTTTAACTATCAATGATCCGAGATGTCTTGTGCAGGACAATTAAACATCATGCAAATCATGTTGTCCAAATATCTTAAAATGAAAGGCTCTGCGTATGTCTAAGGTTTCTTGAAGGGATGTGAGCAGATATCAATGTGCACATCCTGTTTTGTGAGATTGCAGCTTCCTCTCTGTGTCCAACCACAGTGCCAGAATATAAAGAGCACTTTTAGCCATTTTCTGCTTTGAAACCCATTCACAAAAACTGTACTTATCTTCAACATGGGCGGCCATTGTGTACAAAGATTAAGTGTGTCTGTGCATATTGGACTAATTTTGCCAGTATTAAAGTCTGATGATGTTCAAGCATTAAGCAGCAGATAATATAAAGGGAAGTCTTGTTGACATGTTTTTAATTACTTTTTTTATTTTTGGATCAGCTGGTATTTTGATAAAACAGAAATCAGATATACACTAGAGTTCAAAACTTTGGTGTTTTTTTTTTAAAAATGTTTTGAAAGTTCTTTATGCTCACCACAGCTCAATTTGATCAAAAATAATTAGAAACAGCAGTATTGTGACCCACCCAAATATTTTACAATTTAAGATAACCATTTCCTTTTTCGTTATTTTAAAATGTATTTATTCCTGTGATGCAAAGCTGAATTTTCAGCATCCATCAATACCTCCTGTTTTCATGTCTCAAATCCTTCAAAAATCATTTTAAAATGCTGATTTGCTACTCAAGAAACACTTCTGATTATTATCAAATGTTGAAAACAGTTGTGCTGCTTATTTCGTGGAACCCATTCTTTGATGAACAGAAATGTCAAAAGAACAGCATTTAATGGATCCTTGCTGAATAAAAGCATTCATTTCTTACAAAAAACAATGTTACTGACCCAAACATTTGAATGGTAGTGTAACTGACCGAACTGAATTTCCATTTTTTGGGCTGACCTATCCTTTAAGATTCCCCCTTAACCCCCTTATCTCCTGTCACTCATCATGTCAAACAGGTTTTGCGATACACTCCCTGTTTTTACCCGTTCAGTAATCTCTGTTCCCAGTGGGTGGCTTTGCCGCACCTTTGAGCGGACACCTCCGTCCCAGAGAGGACAGCGGCATGGTCGATGCTGGAACATGTTGCTTATTTGCGATTCATTCCCGTGTCAGTCTTTCTGGCTTATAGCTCTTTGTTGTTTTTGAGCCTGTGCGTTAATGTACAACAGAACAGGAAATGCTTGCAGAGTTTGTGGGAGGGCACATAGGAATGACGTTTTTTGTGAGTGCAGAGGGAAAAGGGGAAATTAAAGAGAGATGATGAATTCAGGAGCACGAACGCAGAATTCTTTAATGTGGTCGTGTTTGTACGACTGTTGCTCTGGCCTCTCCCTCTTCACCACTTCCTGTTCGAAACCTGCATGGATATGGTTAAAGGAAGGTTTTTACAAATACAGTCACGCTGGGAAGGATGTCTGATTATCTGATCAATTGAAACAAGGTGCCGGTCCGAGCTTATCCACAGACATATAATAAATTTGGCTTTGCTGTACCATAGCACCCTCCTTCAGATCCTTAAACCTTGTTAGGGTCATTAAATGTGTCCTCAAGCCTCCTTTTCTTGCCCAATAAACACACAACGCACAGAGAGTGTAAATTTGGCTAATTTAAATTAGATTGAAACTCTTATGAAATTATGCCACACTCTCACCTCAGTTACAACGATACACACTTTTTAAATCCGTACAAGCAAATGTTCTTTATTGGCATTGATGGTCCCACAAAGAATCTTTAACATCCATAGAACCTTTCCTTAAAAGTTCTTAAATACCTTTTTTTCTTATGTGAAGAACCTTTACATCAAAAATAGCTTGCGCATTAAAAAGTTCCGTGGGATGTTAAAGGTTCTTCCTGAACCATGTGGCATAAGAACCTTTATTTAGACTTTACAAACTTACAATTTGATCGGTGTAATGCTCTACATCTCATTTTTGGTTCAAATGAACCTTTCATGAACAGTTTCTTAAAAAGAACCATTTTAAAGGGGTCCTATTATGTTCTTTTACAATGTCTTGAATTTGTTTTTGTGGGTGTACTAGAACATGCTCTCATACTTGGTTGTTCGAAAAACACATTCTTTTTTACATATTTTACATGATTACAACACCTCTCTCCCCAGTCTGGCTTGAACGGCTCGAATAGTTCCTGTATCAAATGAAGGCCTGCCTTCTGAAATACGAAATGTGCTGTGATTGGTTAGCTGGGCCAGTGTGTGTAATTGTTAGCTGGCCAGTGTGTGGTTGTGATTGGCAAGCACTCGTCGCCGGTCGGAAATGTCATGCCTCCTCTACCATTGCCATGCCACCCCCCCCCCCCCGCCTGCGAGCTTTAGTGTAATATTGCGTCACTGTGATCCAATCAATTTGAGCGCGATGTAAACCGAGGATTGTAATCACCTGCTAAGTTCTCTGCCTTGGGGAAACAGTGCATCTTCTCCGACATAGTGAGAACACTCGTTTGCCGTTCCTCTATTGCGCTCACCAGGTCTCGACCCCTTCGTCGATATGTGGATATATAAATTCCGGAAAATAGGCGTTTAGTCCAAACTGTCGTTCGTTGTAGTTTTTGAAAAGTGATTCTGTTAAATAAAATATCTCCTTTTTGAAGTGGACTTTGATCTTTGTAACTTTGCAGATCTTTTTTATTTCTCAAACAGCAACATTACAGACTAACTAAGTTGAAAAAGTGAAAAAGCATAATAGGAACCCCTTTAACTAGGTTCTGGAAAAAATATCAGCCTGATTATGATTATTAAATTGTAAATATACTGTTGATGTTTTCTCTGACAGATATGGAGAGTGCTATCACGCTGTGGCAGTTTCTGCTGCAGCTACTGCTGGACCAGAGCCATAAGCACCTGATTTGCTGGACGTCCAACGACGGCGAGTTCAAGCTGCTCAAATCGGAAGAAGTCGCCAAACTCTGGGGCCTGCGCAAGAACAAGACCAACATGAATTACGACAAACTTAGCCGAGCACTACGCTACTACTATGACAAGGTTACACAAGCTCATATTTAATAATCATTCTCATCAGAAAATGCAACAATTTTTGTGTGAAGGTCCACCCCTAAACCTAATCGTCAGTGGGGCTTAAGCAGATCGTACTAAACCGTACACCTGAGATTGTACAAATTCATCAAATTGTCAAGTAGTTCCAAATTGCCATTAGAGGTATAGTAATCATCCTCTTTCTTTTGCAGAACATCATAAAGAAGGTGATTGGCCAGAAGTTTGTATACAAGTTTGTCTCGTTCCCTGATATTCTGAAGATGGATCCCCAAGCGGTGGAGCTCGGTCGGGATGGGGGTCAAGTTTCAGGGGGCGTCATGTTGCAGGAGGTGGAGTCAGATTGCGGCGAGGGGGAGGAGTCTCCGAAGCTGTCGCTGTCATCGCTGAGAAGCCCCGCATGCAGGAATGAGTATCTCCACTCTGGTCTGTACTCGTCATTCACAGTCAGTTCCCTCCAAAGCCCGCCTCCGCTGCTGCGTCCAATCAAAGTCGAGAAGCAGCGATGGGGTGAACGAGGGGAGGAGGGACAAACGGTGATTCGCTTTGTCACTAATCGATCAGAAAAGGTCGTTCCCCTGGCTTCCTCGCCGCCTCCTGCATCCACGGAGGTTTTCTTCACTTCAAAAACCTCCCCCTGCTCATCCCGTAGCCCCTCCCCTTCTCATAGCCTTGTCTACATGCTGCGGCAAGAGCGGAGCCCGGGGGCTCGCATAGACGAATCAGAGCAGAGCGCTCAGCCTCTAAATTTATCATCCGGTCACAGGGAGCGAGCCCAGAATCAGGCCACACCCCCCGAGAGGAGGACCGGTAGCAACGGACTGCCTCCCAAAGCTCGGAAACCCAAAGGGCTGGAAATCTCCGCCCCTTCCATACTGTTTTCAGGAAGTGACTTGGGCTCCATCGCCCTCAACAGCCCAGCACTGCCCTCAGGGTCGCTTACACCAGCCTTTTTCACTGCACAGGTACCAAACTATGTCATATGTACATTTATTTTTATGTCACATAGACACTTTCTTAAAACCTAGTGTGCTGCCTATCTAGACAGCAGTTTAGGCATCAAAGGCATAAGGATTTTTCTAAAATATAGGAACAAAACATAGTGCCTTCTTTTGGCTAATAGCAAATAACTCCAGAATGCATAGCGACAAGCTCAGTCAAAGAGAAAGAGATGTCAAATACATTTCATTCAATACCAAAAATGACTGATAATGAAAAAAAATACTATTTTACATAACATTTGTGAGATATATAATCTTATACTATTAGAATACAGTGCAGTTGCTCAAATGTAACTAAAAATGACACTAGACAATGGTTTAATGCTGTGTTCATTTGAATATTGTGTCTAATGAGTTAGCTTGGCAACATTCTATTAGATTCAATTGTGAGAAGTCAATCCAAGCAATAGATAGCAAGGCAGCTGTGTTTTTAGCAAATAGGTAATATTGGCCTGATTTTGTTTGTAATTACAAGGCAAATTGTATCTTCTTGTACATTAGAAGTGTACTTATATTTACCAGAAGTATCAACAGTTTTGTCTAAGTAAAAAAAATGACTTGATCCCAATATGCAACGTACAATGCTATGTATTTTTATGCTTGGTAGACTATTATGTTGGTAGCTTAGTGAGATGCTAATTTTGCCCTATTTAGTTGCTGCCTTTGTAGAGCTTTTGGATCAAGTTTCATTCAGCTGTAGGCTGCTCTCTAGGTTTTGGAACTGAGCTATAAATGAACTCCAAAAACATCCTCTCCAGCACTGTTTATAGGCCTTCAACAGGTAACAAATAGAGCTTTTGGATCAAGTTTCATTCAGCTGTAGGCTGCTCTCTAGGTTTTGGAACTGAGCTATAAATGAACTCCAAAAACATCCTCTCCAGCACTGTTTATAGGCCTTCAACAGGTAACAAATAGACAGGACACACACCTATACTGGTAATACAGCTATTCTATGAGACGTTTCGGTCTTTACTGGGTGTGTAGGGAGAAATGCGTGACAGGCAGACAGGTTTTAAAAAAAGAGGTAGAGTGAAACGGGAGGAGGGAAAAGACAGACAGAATGGCATAAGCAAGAGAAGAGAGACCTGTAAGTAAAGCCATATGTCCGTAATCTCGCACACTACAGCAAAGTGACACAGGACAGAGAAAAACAGCGAGAACGAGAAATTGATTTCACATGCTGCCCTATAGCCACAACCTGGTGATCCAAAGTCCATGACCCATGGGAAGCTACATGCTTGTGTAGATTTCTCTCCCACTTTCTCTCTTAAAGGGATAGATCACCCAAAAATTTTATTTAACATTGTTTTACTTACACTATTTACTTAGAGTTGACGCAAATGCAAGTGTATACTATGCATACTCTGTTTGATAGGTTGCATGAGCACAGATGTTTCATCCTTGTCCAGTATCTGCGCGGTTTCTCTCCGAACATTTTACACATTTAAACTAGTGTTGCCGATATCTGTTAACCCCTTCAAATGCATTCGTCATCGCAGGTGTCTATTGTTGTTGCCATCGCCAGTACTTAGTTAATGTTGTTGTTACATTTGCTTCTTTTTTGACTGTAAACAACGGGTTGGGAAGTGTTGCCACCTTGTGGACAAATTAGTTACTGCAAAAAAATACAAGGCGCATATGCGTGGATGTGTATATGTATAGAGCCTAGCACACACATAAAAACCGAAGTATACTTTAGTAAATGATAAGTTAAGCTGTTCAAGTTCTCAAGGGGACGCTTTTCTTTTTTACTTAAATATCAGCCTGTTCCTATAGACCAGTGTTTCTCAACCCTGGTCCTGGGCGCCCCCCCAGCACTGCACATTGTGTGTGTCTCCCTAATCAAACACACCTGATTCAACTCATTAGCTCATTAAAAGAAACTCCAGGACCTGAAATGGGTGTCAGATAAGGGAGACATACAAAATGTGCAGTGTTGGGGGGCGCTCAGGACCAGGGTTGAGAAACACTGCTATAGACCTTAGTCAGGGTAGCGCAATAATTAATATTTGACAGAAATGAAACCGAGGCTGAGGGATAAAAGTACAGCATGTTCAATGGATTGTACTGTTATTTAAGAACATAACGATTGTCCAGTTGATGAAACGTCTTTTTGAAAAAATTTTCAGTAGACAAAAACTCAATAAAACTCAAAGTTGGCGAGAATGACGAAATCCATATAAAGACTGTAATTCTATCCATCACAGCCTCTTTAAATTCAATATGGCGTCTAACCTGACTAAGATCCATTGTACGACGTCAGAAAGCTTGAAATATAGTGCACAAGCCGTATGGACTAATCTTATGGTGCCTTTTGGAGTTCAACAGTGCCTAGTCACCATTGAAAATTTGAAATTGTAAACAAAAGAAAGTTAAACAGATTTTGAATGACATTAGGTTGAGCACATGTCTGAAGTTTAATTGGGGGTGAACTGTTGCTTTAAATATACAGAAACATCTGCAACAGACAGTTATTTCATAATGCCATATTGAGCAAAATGCTCCATCTGCTTGGATAGATAAAACAAGCGGCAACTACGTCCAGGACAGTTGCCCTATGACTTACAGGCATTGCATTTGTGCTATAAATCCTTAATGCTTCAAAACTTGTACTGTTCAGGTGAAAAAATCTGGGAAAATGTTTTAAAGGGGTTCTCAGACTATTTGTGCATGACAGGCTTCACATGCTATTGCCTGCTAACCGATGCAAAGACGTGTCTGGACATGCGGAGACTCGCATTCGCCTTTTTCAAGTTTCAAAAAGACATTGGGATTTCATGATCTATGACTTCAGTGACTAATACAAATAATACCCATGTTCTTCAGTGACTAATACAAATAAAATCTCATGTTCCTGTTCCCCCCTTCCACGATACCTCCTCTACTCCTCTCTCGCTGTCTCTCCAGACTCCCTCTGGTTTGCTGTTGACGCCCAGTCCTCTCCTGTCCTCCATTCATTTCTGGAGCAGTCTGAGTCCCGTAGCCCCTCTCAGCCCCGCCAGGCTACAGGGCCACGGGTCACTCTTTCAGGTACGCACAAAACATTCTCAAACCTGTAAAAAGAGGAATCTGAAAATGAGGATGTTTTATTTTGTTTAGCACTGACGTGCAAGTGTGCTTTAGAAAGTGATTCGCTTGTCTGTTTTGCGAGCGTGTTTGTGTTTGGTGTCTTGTTTCAGCCTTCATGTGAGCGAGAGGGGAAATCCTGTGGATACTTCCTGTTCTGGCCCGGGGGAGAGTGAGTGTGTAGGGAGATGCGTGTGTGTGTGTGTGTGTGAGTGAAAAAGACAGAACGCAAACTGTGTATTTATGCTCATCTTGCATTTTGAGGGGAGGGTCCTGTCTTTATGGTAAACATCGCTAGCAGCAGGAAACCATTAAGGTAACAACGGCGACTTCTTGGCTCTGCCTTTACAGGAATTGTGACAATTCGTGATGTGCCTTTTATACCCCCCCCCCCCCCCCCACACACACCACACACACACACACACACACACACCCACACACCCACCAACACACACTCCACTCTCCTTCCTCCCTGGCGGGCCATAGTGGAGTTTCCTGGTTGGTCACCTGACTGCATTCCTGCTGTTATTGCTGCAGTGGAAACTTTTGTGCATGCGGGCTTTTTTCTTTCATGTTCAATTCTTCTTGGGGCCTTTTTTGTGTCGTTTTCTATACCTGTAAAATATATACCAGGAAAAGAAAAAGATGCTTTTGCAGCAAAAAAAAAAAAAAAAAAAAAAAAAAAAACATTCTTTTTTTTTTTTTTTTTTTTTTTTTGTGTGTGTGTGTGTGTGTATTAGGGTTTGGAAATAAGCTACAGATGTTTCCTCTTTGGATATGGGGGGAAAACAGCTTCCTGTTAAAAAAGGGAGGGGGTGATAACTGAAAAAGACTCTGTGTCTGTGTGTATAGTCAGCTCTCACATAACAGGAAGTTCCTCTCCTAGCGCTACCGTGATGGACTACGAGCGTGTTTGTTTTGTGAACCACAAAGACAGGTTTTTTTTCCCCCCTCACTGAGGTGTATTAGGGATATATTTACGGAAACTTTAAGAAATTCCCAGTTTTTCTTTTCTTCTTTTTTTTGAAGCCCAGTTGTAAGTATACTTTATGGTGGTATTTGTTGTACTAAATTTATGGTATTTTTAAAAAATAAAAGAATAAGGTAAATAATTCGTTATTGTATTATGGGAATAAGATTTTTAGGGGGAAATGTCCTGAAAATGTCATCAGTGCTAAAATCGGCCCTACAGGCATAATTTTATTCGTTTCTTTATATTTATCATTATTAGGTTAAAATAAAATAAGCATTATAAATAAACATTTATACATAATTAAAATAACAGCAATACTACTACTACTACTAATACTATCCACGGACACATGTCCTTATAATTAAATTAAATAAAACTACTACTACTAATAATAATAATGAAATGCAGGTATTTTCAACCTCAAAATTAAAGCAGTAAAAAGTTTAAGTATTACCGGTATTATTATTGTTGTTATAAATTAATAATAATAATCATAATAATACCTACATTTTACTACAGGAAATGCCCAGGTAGTATTTAACCTCAAAATAATAATAATAATAATAAATTCCATTAAATAATAACTGGATATTTCTTGATAATATTTATTTGGCCTGGTCATTCTACTGTTACTGTTAGACGATGTTTCCTGATACAATCATTTCAATGTTTTTTTTTTAACACTACAAAGCTCTTGCTGTGTAGTTACTAGATATATATATAACATATGGAGCCTGTGATTCAGCATGTGTAGCGTTACCTTAATGTTCTGTTTGCTTTCTGACTCTCACAGTTCCCCACCCTGCTGAACGGGCCGCTGCCGGTACCCCTCCCCAACCTGGACTCCTCTTCATCCTCCTCCTCCTCCTCTCTCCTCCTGTCCTCCAGCGCCCAGAAATCCTGATTTCTGGACACTTCACATATCCCCTCCCCAGAATTATAACTTTGCTATTACACTAAGGAGGAATTATGGACCTTCATGTCATTTTTGAGCCAGACTGCACTTCACCCCCTTGTGGCCACCTATAGCACCCTTCAGTTCTGTAAAATTTTGGACCAGCAAACTGTGCGTTTTCTTCTTGAACTCAGGCTGCAATCCAAACAGCTCATCAAAATTCCCTCCGCAAGCTCTTAAAATAGAGAATTATCATGAGGTAATGCCAAAGAACATGAAGTGTCCTTTTGAGAAGATGGTGAGCGATTGGAAACGGAGCCTTAAGAGAATCTGTATCCTGGAGAACATGTTCAAGACTGGCCTTCTTGGCAAGTTGCTTTTCATAATCTCAATTTCAGATTGAGACAAACGATGCTGGACGACGTAAAACACGTTCAAAACAGCGTAGACTTTCTGTACCTCCTTCTAAAGGAAAACTTCAGCGTTCCCCTCCTGTTCTCCATTCCTAAGGTGCTTCAACTGGAAAGATCTCCTGTTTTGTCGACCAGTTCAGAAAGAGGAAACGTTTCAACCATATTAAAGGAATCTCATTAGCATTTAAGTCTCTTTTTTTATCTTTCCGAGGCTGTGAACCGGGTTTCTGTTCGTTTGTTGTTTGTCTGGTATTGTAATGTATTGTATAATATTGCGTTGTATGCACTGTGCTTCAAATGTACTACCGGCTGTGCCTTTTTTGCGCGTGTAAGAATTGTGTATTTTCCTGCTTAAATACGTTTTTGTAACAGACGAAATTCCATTTCAATATTGGAAAGAAAAGCTTTGTAATAGCTTCGGTTTTATTTTTCATTAATGAATTGATTAAAAAAATGTATTCTCGTATTGCTTTTATATTTTTTTGCTTTTCAAGAGTCAATAAAATGTGCCTTGTGTTTTTAAAATAAAAAGCATTGAATGCGACGCAACGTTCTCGCGTCTGAACGAACACCTTGCATTCGGGAAGAAATGCACACAGACACACAAACATAATAAACATACGACAGAGTTCGCTGTATGAAACAGACCATGTTTACTTCACTGATTAAGAGAAATAAATATCTGCAGTACAAAGAGTCAAAGGACTGTGAGCGTCAGTGTTTCACGGAGCTTACAGGACAACACGCACTCCATGCGTCACGTATACACACACGCAATCACGCACACACCCACGCACGCGTCTCCAGAAACAATTGACTCTGATTCGACAATATTAATCAACATCTGTCAGTTCAAAAAAACAACAACAGTCATCTAAAATCTGATATCTTCTGCGTTCTTCATGTTTATAAATGCTGGGAAAAAAATTAATTGGTCCAATGCTGCGGTCAAAAAGTTTTTCGTTATTACTTTTTTCTTTTTATACACACAATATCGTTTTCTCTTCTGAATAAAATCAAGCACAAATGTGGAACAGTCGGACCCCAACATGCCACGTTAAGATACCATTATTCAAAGAAGGGTCAATATGTAATATTAAAAAAAAAAAATCCTCTTAATACTGTTAGTGAAACTATCTTCATGGCCATCGCTTGCATGGAGCAAAGGGCTCTCTGTACAGTTCCAAATCTCCATTTTCACACATACAACCTCACTTTCTCTTTTACAATCGTCGCATACACTCAAGCTACAGAGGAGCTCTATTAATAGAAGAAACTGGTTTTGATGATGCCTCAGGAGCTCTAACGGTAAAAGAAAAATTAAAAAGGCATCTTGCATACAAGCACTTCAGTTCTAATAGGATCACTCTGAATGAATGCAAAAGGAGAGATGGTCCGGTTCTCAGTTCAAATTGTTGAGGTCACAAAGTTCCTGCTGGTCCAGTGTTTGTTTTTTTCCCACCCTCGTTTTGCGTCTTTCTGAAGCCCACCTGGTCGAGATTGGTCCCTGGTTTGCTTGACGTGGCCTTTGAGGAACAAATCCACATATTTCTTGAAATGATAAGTTAAAATGTGAGGTTTTGGAATGAATATTTTGAGCGTCGCTCGGTTTGAAGCGCAATCATCATGCCAGGAAAACCAAAAGCAAATTCAAAACACTCGTATAGGCATTCCACCTCTGTAAAACCACGACAAAGACAGCTGCGATATCAACATTTTTCAACAGAATCATAATCGTTCTTTTTAAACAAAACAAAAACGTGGGACTGATGAGTCCGCAACAACTGGGAGGGTCACCCAAGAGTGAGGAAGTTACATAGAGACAGTAGTCAATTAGCAGCAAAACAACCCCTCCGTCAATAAATATATACGCGTTCACACTTTCGCACACCCTAAGCATCACACGGGGGAAGGGGCACCAGACAGTGGGCCGATGGTGTTCTGGCTCAAGGCTGCATGCTTGGTGCGGGAGACACTGGGGGAGGGGGGGACAGCGGGTTCGGCCGATCCCCTTCACCACGCATGCACACGCGACAATCACCCTCTCTCTGTGAGCGAGGGGGGGACTAAATCTGTTAGTCTATACAACACAGTCACGGAATAAGCGCTGTCGAACTGATCCGTCAAGTGTGTGTGTGTGTGTTTGTGTGATAGTGGATGGGCAGATGCGGTAGGGAACTCAGCTTAAAACAGCATGCTCCTGCCGTCTGTTCTCTTGCTGTTGCCTGTAGGAAGAGACAGAAGGATAGAGTAAACGGAGGAGAAGAACAAGTTGTACAGGTTACAAAATAGCAATTTTTTTATTTCATGACATAAAAGGTTATTTCTAAATATTAATTATATAAAACTATATTTAGGTATTTGTATTAGCTAATCTAGTAATAGATCAGAACAAGGGGAAGATGTTACAAATATGCAAAAAAATGTAATCTCATTAAAATATTTATTTACTGTTATAATGTATAAAATATATTTTATGATATATATTTATTTTGTTAAAAAAATATGTAATCACATATTAATTTAAAATATTATTTTTGTTTATAAATATTTATCAGTTATTAGAACGAGAAACAAGGGGGTGCATGTAGTCTATATTAATAGATAGATACAAATACTTTAAAATGTTTTAATAACTAATATATAATTTATCATATATTTTAGGATCTATATTTATTTTTGTTATAAATGTAAATAATAAATACAATCAATATTTATTCATACAATATTTCATTTTCTAATTTATTAAGAAATATAAATATTATAATATTTAAACTAATTTTAAAAAATCTAATTTTGAAGAAAATAAAGATTATTGAGATAATTTTGAGACTTATTTTACATAATATTTATTTATTAATTCTTTAAAAATAGACAATTTCTAAATACTGTCACATTAATCAACCTTTTCAACAGCTATTGGTCTGTATGAAGATTGCCCCCTAGTGTCTGTTCCAAGAACTACTGACACTGACCCATACTGACTGACTACTTACTATAAGAGCATCTGAATATGAATACAGATCACATATCAAACACACACACACCTGTCTCTGGGTACGAGGAGTTCCTGTAACCGGGGTCCCTCTGAAGCTGCACTTCCTTCAGTGTAAATATGGATATGTCTGCAGAAGCACAGCACATCATGAGAATGAGGACATATGAGCGATTATGTAATGTGTGTGTGTGTGTGTGTGTGTGTGTGTGTATAAAGACACTCACTCTCTGACAGTGTGCACACACGCATGCCCAGACTCTTGAAGTAGGAGTGCTTCATTGATTCATCTGCAGAGATCCTCTTCTTAGATTCATACTATGGAGAAAAAAATACAAATAAAGGACGAAAGCTTTGTGAGATTGATAAAGGGTAGTTTAATTTATCATGATGCTTTTAAAGGGTTAATGGAAAATAAAAGTGTTCAAGATGAAGTAATGGAAAATCATTTATAATCTTATAATTGTTTGTGTGTATTTAATGCAATCCATTGTTCTGGCACATTCTTACCCTTAGAAAAGACAATAACAGCTCTATTCCTTCAGTATCCAACCTGTAGATGGGAAGGGAGGGAGGGAGAGAGACGTGACCATCAGCAGGTTGACAAATTAGACTGGCAAACATAAGGAAGGAAGCAAACGGCCTCAGAAATTCCACGGGACATCCTGCTTTATTGGCACGTAAATGGCTTTCTAACACACACAAGAACACACACACACACACTTTCCCACAGCAGCATCCGCGCGCACACAGGCTTTGAGGTCATGGTCATTTGCTCTGTGTGGCAAGACAAACACACGGAAGCCACCGCAAAATCACAGAGCACACAAGCTCATAACAAACACACGGTATGAAACGGCAAAGCAGCACCTGCACAGACACACAGATAGAGTGCAGGTACCTGGGCGCATGATTGATGAAGGGCTGAGGCTTGTATTTGGGGAAGTTGTAGGATTTGAACTCTTCGATGGACGAGATGCCGGGCCAGTTGTCCTCTGTAGGTGTACCTGTTTCACACAAAGCCAAAACATCCATTAACCATCCGTCTTCATTTAACACATAGCTAACACTTTCTAAACAGAGCTGATATTTATGTTTATGCTATGAACTGATATCGTGTCCAATTTTATAAATACAAAATGTTTAAAGTATCCACAATAATCGATTAAAGAGCATTGCTAAAATATGATTTTAAATTTATGCATTTAGCAGATGCCTTTATTAAAAGCAACTTGCACTGCTTTCAATGTATTTTTTTTAATCAGTTCATGCTTTCCCTGGGAATCAAAACCATGACCTTGGCACTGCTAGAACCATGTGGTACTGTTTGAGCTACAGTTAAAAAAATATATAGTTTGAATATAGCTTAAAAAATAGTTTAAAACCTCCTGTCCAGGTCTTTTTTCAGAGAGTTTAAAATAGTTCAAACATAGTTAATAATAAATAGCATTTTAGTTTATTAAAAACTATTTTAATAATAATACTAAAATAGTTTAAAACCTCCTTTCCAGGTTCTTTTTTGCATCCACACTCCAGGATGCACAGTTAAACACATCAGGTGAGTGTCAGCCAGACAGGATTTCAGCTGAACTGTGGTAACCTACTGTACCATGTGATCTCACAGTTTCCATGCAAAAGTGGTTTGTGTGACAGCAAGCATGCGCTCAGATGGTTTCTAGTTTTTTTTTTAAAAGAGCAGGTGCGAAGCCACTTCGCTAGTCGAACAGCCATGACCCGTCTGTCTGAGGTGGTGTGTGTGTGTGTGTGTGTTTGTGTTTAATGTCGTAATGTCTGGAATTGAAGTGTGTGTTTCATCATGCAGGCTCTGAATTGAATCATTTAGTTGGAGAGCTGGGTGTGAGTATGTGGGTGTGTGTGTGTGTTTGCTCACCCAGTAATCTGAAGATTAGATGCAGCTCATCTTCAACGGTGGATCCTGGGAACAGCGGCCGACCTGCAGCCATTTCATAAAATATACATCCAACACCCCTGAGGCAGAGAAAGAGACAGAGAGAGGATAAGACAGAGCATACAGGACAGGACTGAATGTAAATGTGACATCACTCACCACATATCAATCTGTGTGGAGTACTCTGAGGATCCCAGTAGTACATCAGGAGGTCTGTACCATAAGGTCACCACCTCATTAGAGTAAGTCTTAGTGGGAACAGACTTGGCTCGTGCCAGACCTACAATCACACACAAACTTAAAATATAAATTATATATATATTGAATAAATCATAGAATTTTGAATGTGCAGTCAAAACTAAATGAATAATAATAGTTTTAAATGGAAAATAAATACATACAATATAAAATAAATGTAAATTTTTTGATGTAAATATTATAATATTAAAATACAGTATATAAAAGATATATATTAAGATTTGTATGCATTGAAATATTACACTTACTGTTTCTATGTAGAATACAAATCAAGTAAATTCAGTTTGTAATAATAAATTCATATACACATTTTTGTCTGAAAATAAATTACAATCAAATAAATGTATATTTTAACTATATAAAGTTCATAATATAAAATAGAACTTTTTATATATGTATTTTTAAAAATATTGTTCTAATTATTTCATTTGAAATGTATAATAGTTCGTTTTATATACTTTTCTAATTGTGAAAATTAAGAATATTATGAACTAATGACACAAAGTACCTAATATCTACATTTGTAAATACTAAACCATAATTGTAAATATATTTTAATGACAACTTAGTTAAATATATAAAATTAAATGAAAAATATATACCATTATATAATAGAATATCAAAATCCTTTATAACAAATTGCAAAATGCAGTTAGTATAATATACATTTCTAACTGATGAAAAATGAAGTTCATTCTATATAAAATATATTACACTACATATTTGATCATTTATTTGACAGCATAGTGTTAAACATACCAAAGTCGGCCAGTTTGAGTTCACCCCTTTCATTGATGAGCAGGTTCTGTGGTTTCAGGTCCCGGTGCAGAACCTTTCGTTTGTGGCAGTACGCCAGTCCTCTCAAGATCTGGAACAGGAAAATCTACAACCACACATGGACTACAGGTTAGAAGACCAGAAACAGAATGTTTCATGTGTTGCATTGCACTGATAACAACAAACCAACCGTTCATGTTTTCTTAAATCCATCTGGTGCAAAACAAACAGATATGGGACAGACCTTAACGTTGTGCATGCTCATGATGTTTCCACAATCATCCATGTACTGCTTCAGATCCTTATCCTGCAGGAAGCCATCAGAGAACAAATAAATAAATGGAGTGAGCAAATGAAACAGAATGACACACAGAGGAGCAGTATGGGACGTTCACTCACCAGGTACTCAAAAACCAGAGTGAGGGATTTGTCCGTGTGGACAATATCATGAAGCGTGACGATGTTTGCGTGCTTTAAATCCTTCAATAATGACACTGAAAGAGAGAAAACGGCAGGATCGATCAGGGCAATATCAACATCAGTGTCTCTGCATCCAAAGGGGCTCTTAGGAGAGATGAAGAGAATGAGACACAGAGAGAGAGATTCCTCACCCTCTCTAATCGCTGTGCATGGAGCGCCCTCCTCGTGCTCCAACCGGATCTCTTTCAGAGCTACCAGGTTATCCGTCAGTTTGCTCCGCCCCTTGAAAACGGTGGCATACGTCCCCTACAATACAGTTACAGTAATGATTAGATTTCAGAATGCAAGTGTTTTGGTTCTCAGAAAATGTTTAAGGTTCATCAAGGCTTTTTGTCGAAGTTATACACTAGGGATGTAGTTAACGGATTAATCATTTACTGACAAGTATCAATCAATGTTATTGGTTTAAAAAAATATAAGAAATAAAGTAAAATGAATGAATTCATAAATATTACTTTCCTACTGTATAAAAAAAGACAAAGAAGAAATATAAAATATCTTATGTACAGTAATTTCCTGAAATTTGTTAACCAATGCTATCAGTTAAATAAATAAATACATTTTAAAGTTTAATAAAAAAATACTATTTTAACAAATAGTACTTATCTTATGTACATTCACACAAGTTTTACACTAGGAGTGTATTCAATGGATTTATTAATTACTGAAAAGTATTAAGCAATGTAATTGATTTAAATGTTTTTTAAAAAAGTAAAATAAAAACACTGTTGTATCATCCACCGAACTATTAATTACTTAGTGCACTTTTAAATGCACTTTTCTGACCAGGCAAAGTAATGATGAAAGGTCAGAACTAGACACATCGTACCTCTCCCAAAATCACATTCGATTAGATCACATTTTGTAACCAATCGTGGCCCACAAAGTTATTACACAGCTTCAGAACACCCATAATATAGTGCAAAAGCCGTATGGACCAAATTCTGGAAGATTTGAGATAATTGCAATTTTTTTTTTTTTTTGTGGACAACTTATTTTTAATCTTTTCATGGATATAATCATTAATATTTTGTTTAATAGATTTTTTTTTAAATAAATATATCTTCAAATTTTGTGGTGAAATAGGACCTGTATTAGCAACACAGAATAGAGCAAATAATTGTGTTTTTTAGGAGTTCCTGGTTATTGTATGATTTCATTGCATTGATTAATAAAAACATCTTAGACATGCGCAAAAAAATGATTTGGTACATGAGGGTGATTAAATGCTGACAGAATTTTCATTTTCAGATGAACTGTCCCTTTAAATGGATGTAAAACACTATATTATGCATTTCACAGACAGCACTTGATTTAAAATTATGGTTTAAAAGTTTGTGGTCAGTAATTTTTTCTGGTTTTGAGAGAAGTCTCTTTCCTCACCAAGGCTGCATTTATTTGATCAAAAATACAGTAAAGCAGTATTATTTTTGCGAAATATTATTAAAATGTAAATATTTTCTATTTGAATATATTTTACAATTGTATTCATTTTTGTTATATTTTCAGCATGATTACTCCAGTCTTCAGTGTCACATGATCTTTCAGAAATCATTCACATATGCTGATTTGCTGCTCAGGAAATATTTCTCTTTATCAATGTTGAAATCAGTAGTGCTGGTTAATATTTTTGTAGAAACTATTCATCTTTGATGAATAAAAGTTACAAAGAACAGCATTTATTGGAAATATAAATCTTTTGTAACATTATAAATGTCTTTCCTGTCACTTTTGATCAATTTAATGCATATTTTGCAAATTAAAAGTATTATTACGGACGGCAAACTTTTGAACGATAATGTGCATTTATCTTTCTCATTGTTAAAACCAAATTCTCTCAGCATGACAATGGCTTGCTGTTTGACAGCCGTTGTCATAGTTTTAAAACCCTGCCAGATTAAATAATTTACATAAACCTTATTGTTTCAACACAATGTGGAATTTATTCATCTTGGACACCATGATCCCACAGCCATTCATGTCAGAAGAGAAACTTAATGTTGAGTCGTGTTGCTATGCAGCATGGTTGCTAGTAGGTAGATATCCCATCATGCTCAAACAAAGAGACGCATGGTATATTATGAAACGTGATTTATTTGTGTCTGAGATAAAATGCTACTTCAACGAGGAGGTGTGTCATGTTTATGTGGTTTATAGAAAGTATGAGACAAATATGACAGCATTAGAAGGTAAACCACGTTTAATGTCATTAAACCTTTGATAAAGATGATGAAGGGTTGATTCACGCAAACTCACCAGCGAGGCTCTACGTGACCGTCGGCTGAGGGGTTGGTCAAACGGCGGGCTGCTCAGCTGCAGCTTTTCCAGGTAGCCGTCAGGAATCCGGATATCAGCAGGCAAAGACAAGCGTTTATTCAGGTCCTGAGAATCAAATCACACACACATAAGCAAACAAGTCAGTCGCGAGGGACAAAATAAGCTCAGTTCTTATCAAAGTAGGAATCAGATTAATAACTGACGCTTGGTGACTTCATTTGGTATGCGCGTCTCGTCTGAGAGAAATGTGTGTGTGCTTGTTTTAAATAAGAAGCGTGATTTCATAAAGCCATTCTCAAACCAAAGCATTAGTATCTCCCATAAATAACCCTCCATCAAGTCTCCTCTATTTACATTTCTCTCTTGCATGGCTTTTTTTCTCCACATACAGGCTACTTTTAAAGCAGCGTGCAGCATGAAATAATCTCATTGGTCCAATACTTGTGTACAAGTAGAGGTTGAAAGAGGAGTGAATCATTTCACACTAAAATCAAAATAAAAAACTATGATATTTTGCATCATGACTTTTTTAATAACATTAAAATGAGCACATTAATCTTAAATTAAGCACATGTACCCCCACAATTCTCATTACTTTAATGCAAAATAAAACAATTTGTGCTACTATTTAAAGTGTTTAGACAAGACGATTTTCATAACTGTCACAGTAATGAGAATCAATGAATTTAAGAATAATGAAAATTACAAAATAAAACATCCAGATGCATGACAGAGTATTTAGGAAATAACAATAAAAAATAACAATTAAAAAAATTATAATCAATAATAAAATATATGAAAACAAATCTCACAAACATTTTATGCAAAAAAACAAAAAATGCTTGTAATCTATAATACTAGTAAATTATGGCAGTATGACAAGAAACTAACCGTCGAAGCCTTGTTAAGCTAGTTTTAAAAACCAATTAAAGTGAACAAATTCTATAATGACAAACTTCAAATGGATACTTCATTTTATTATTATTATTTATTATGTAACTATTATATAAATCATTATATATATTTTTTATATATATGGATATTATTTTATGTTATTACATGTTACAGTAATGAGATTTTGGTGGTAAAACTAGCTTAAATGCCCTGAAAATAATGTGATAAATACATAACAGTAAACTACATCCTTAAAGAAATTTCTTATGCAATTTCTCTTTATTCCCCTCTTAATGTTTAAGGAGTAAAATGTGGCCTGACAACTCTTCATGAGATTCACCTATATATTGTTAAATTATATCTACATATTTATTGGCTTTTAAACTGTGTACGTAGTTGCAGTGACCCAATTCATACGGCAGGGGGCAAAAGAACACCAGAGACAGCAAGAGTGAGGAACACGTGCCCAAATAACTAGCTTGGACTGAGGTTTGCAATTAAAACCCCAGAATAAGAAGCTTTAAATGCTTTATGTAGCAAGAGTGTGACGTGAATGTCTTGAAGTAGTCAGGTTAATTCTGATAATAAAAACAAATTAGCTTTTCTATTTCAAAACCCTCTATCAATGTTATTCAAACCCTCTTTTTAACAATGTTCTGCAGAGAAAAGAACAGAAAGTGGAAATAGAATGAGTAAGACAAAGACAGAATCCATTCCTTTCAGATGCTTGTGTGCAGTAAGACAGAAAGCCAGTTACTAATAGCAAAGAGCAGACCAACCTTGCTAGACAGACACAGATGTTTATGATTCGAAAATCACAGTCTGACACTGTATGAACCAAATGCGACGCCTGTTTCCAGTGGTTTTTTAAGTCCAATACGTAGTTATGAGAAGCGGGATTTTGAACCAATGAGATTTCACAGTGGGCAGGGCTATGTAATATATTAGCCTAGACAAAGAACCAAAATATTTTGACAAAAAAGAAACCAGTTTGATTTACAAAATGTTCTGTTATTTGTTGTGGTTGTGGCTGAAACTAGGTAATTGACGTTTAACACCTAAGAGCTCTTGAACTGCAGAAGTTCCTCTTATATACTATCTGCACCTGCCCACAAAACTAAGGTCGACCGATGTATCGGTTTTGCCGATTAATCGGCACCGATAGTTGATTGCTGGAACTATCGGCAAAAATCCATGCCGATAGTTTTTCCGGGTTGCGTCCAATGCTGGAGTGGCTGAGAAGCTCCGCTGTCATCATACAGCCTGAGAGCGAGAGCGGCCTCTAGAGGCAAATCACTGACACCACGTGCTGTTTGTTTTAACACGTGACACTGCACAGAGCAGGACACTTCAGACGTAAGGATTTAAAACAGACAACGAAACGGTGTACACACATCATACTGTAGTGCATGTTTTCACGGCATTACCAAGTAATTAATTTGTTGACTAGATGCTGCATTAGTGGAGAAAGAACAGCAGAATGTTGCTATCGAGGCTGAGAGGACGCGAACATTAGCAGCACCTCAAGCGGTTAAAACAACTTGGCCAAAACACACACAAGACCGACCCATATGTTTAATGTCACCATTGTTACCATCATTTTGCATTAGTTTATATCCAGCTGGTCTCTTTAATGCATTTGTTATCCAGCGAAGTTCCAGATTTAAGGCTGTGATGTGAGAAAGCAAACATGTTCCTTCAGTCAGAGAGCGCCATTCACACTGTTTTACATTAAATTACATTATATTTGTCCTAAATCGTTGCTAATGTACATTATGACTTCACCCTAGGCTGTAAAATAGTGTATTGTGCATTTCACAGTGAAACGTTTGTCTTTCTGTGGCTCTAATAAAGTCTGTATGCTTCATATAGAGAGCTATAATATAGATCGCGCTTTCTCTTTCCATTTTGCTGTTTTATTTAAAGACCCGAACTTCCAACTCATGCGGTTTTTTTGTGCTTCTGTGAGGTGAACTTTCGCGCCGGTTTGGTGTTAAATAAACTGAACTAGCCTGCTTGAACTTAATGTGCCGCGTCCGGTGTGCAACTGCCATATTTTGTTATTTTGAATAGATGATCATCACATGTTCTAGAATAGAAGCAGTTAAAGTGTGTGAGTATACATACAATAACCTCCTATGTATGTATGTAATTTCAATGCTATGGCCTTTGTGATATTTAAAGATGGCCGCTAGTTCGTGTTGTAATTTCAACAAATGCTTTTAATCCTTAATATTTGAAGTTGCTTTTGTTAACATTAGAACTATGAACTAACTTTAAAATGACAATCTTAACTTCACATTTTTATTCATTTACAAAGTATGGTTCAGTGCTGTTTTTTTTTTATAGTAAAGCACTATTTTAGTTTTCGTTTAGTATCTATCGCTCTATCTATCTAAAACTATCGGTTGATTAACCTCTACACAAAACCTCCAGATTTTTCAAGAACCGGCATGGAGGAAGGGGAAGAGAAAAGCCGACAAACAGGACGTGGGAGAAAATAGGGGAGGATGAGAGAGAAAACACACCAGAGGAATCCCTCCACCCACACAAGGCCAAAAATAAAGCTCTTAGTAGTGACACATCACCCAGTCTGAAGCTTTCAAGGTAATGCACCCATGCCATGCTTTCTGCTTCCTCCTGTGAATAAGTGAGCTTGTGGCAGGTTTGTGCTGCTGATTAATTTATGGCCACATGCGGTCTGTCTTACCTCCATGGATATGCGCCGGTGAGATCTGCTGCGGAGACACACGCCGGTAGGTGATTGCACTTCGTCCGAGGACGTCCCTGAGGCCTGATCGCTCTCTCCATCTGAACCCATCTTCAGATTCTCATGAACAATGTCTGGGCAAGAGGAATAGGAGGTTAGAAAATGAAAATGTGTGATATATGTGGTGTGAGGTCCTGCTGCTCTAATGGATGAGTGAAGGAAAGAGTTTCTGGGAGTGTATACACATGTACATGGCTGAATCTCAATACTTGCAATAGTTCCCATATACTTACAGTACTACACAAATAAAGGAACGCATGTTTGATTATAGTTAGGCAATTCCATGCGATGAATTTGTTTTAATACCACAAGCCTTTCTGTCGCAAAGTGTAAGTGTACATTTTTATGCTGCTTTTAATTTATTCTGAAAAAAAAAAGGATTTAATTCAATTTATTTTTGACCATTATTGGACATTTTTTTAAACTAAGATACCAGCCCTCTATTTGACTTTTCAATTTGTAATGAGAATTTGAGAAATAAAATAAATAAATTAATTCAATTCAATTCAATTTTGAAGGAGTGTCATTTAAAAATAAACAAACTGTGATTTTTAAAAATGATTTAAAAATAATTTTTTTAATTATTAACTTTTTATTATATATTTAATTTCACAATTTGACCAATAAATGAAAATATTTAATATTTAAAATGCATGTTAATGGATATATGTAATATTTAAAATAGTTTGATTCTAGTTTGAAAACTTAGTTAGATGTGAATTTTTAAAAAAAAATTTAATTGCTTTTAAAAATAGTAACTTATCATAATAAGGCATTTACCAATTGCTTTCTTAATCCAAAAGAAAGTCATCAAATAGTTGATCACAAGGAGACTTTTGAATTAATTTTAAGACCAGCCCCTTTAACACATTACTGTTGCATTATTTTGTGGTTAATATCAGCTTTAAAAAAATCTGAAAAACTATTTTTAACATACTATGGTTTGGGACACACTAAACTGACTATGTAGGATAGATAGTGTTTGTGTGTGTGTGTGTGTTGGAAATACAGCATGTGATTCCTCCATTTCAGTGAAAGACCTTATTCATCCTCATTCCCTTTAAAAACACACATTCATACCTGTGTACATAAAGCGACATACCCACCGCATATCAGGCTGAACGTCTGTTAATAATTTTCCCGCAGTTCTTGATATTCATGAAAACCAGTCAAACATGACACTGACACACACGCTCTATTCACATCCACCTATGCCACGATTCCTGAGAAAGACACGGATTACACCGAGAACAAGAACATTGTGAAGGGATATGCACTGTCCCATGTGCTTTTTGTTTATACAGCACTTGTGTGAATTATGTCCTCAACTCTTCTCTATTACATAAAAGTATGATCCGGCTTATCGGAGTTGGCCTATGGGCCAAATCATGATGTAATCAGGGTTTAAAAAAAACCACATGCACATTTTCAAATTGAAAACCAGCAGCCGGGAATTAAGAGTCCCATCCAGTCAACACGTGTTCATGTGCATGTGCATGTACGTGCAGCCTTTTAGTACTTGGAAAAGGGGTGGCCTAAAAGCAACAGAAAATAAAGCTGTTCCGGAAGAAAAGAGATTATATTCCTGCATAAAAGAGTGCTGGGAACTGGAAAAAGTCTAAAAGTGTGGTCGTGACTCTGTAGTTTTATGGCAGGCTGTTTGCTGCCGTATGGCCCCCTTCTCCCTCACCTCATAAGGAGGAGTCCCCCAAGGGTGACATATCGGCCTGCTCTTTTATCTGGCCGAGGCAGTAAAAAGTACCTAACCTGAGGGCCATCCATTACGGCACAGCTGTCTACTGTTTGTCCGCTCTGATGTCTTTAGACCAGAGGGAGAGAGGTGAATCTTGCAGAAACTGTCTGGAAATGTCCGAGTCATATTTGTTTTATTTGAGATGTGAAAAAAGTGCTAAATTACTGTATAAATTGTTAGTATTGTTGGTATACAGTACATCAAGGAAGCATGTAGGGTCATGAAACCCCAGAGTACTTTTTCTGAGATTTTAGCAGAGGTGTTTGCGTTGCACATCACAGAAGACAATGTTAGCATCCCATACTTTTAACTGTTGGAGAAAACTGGTTAATTTTAAGCTTTTTTGCGCTATTTTCATCTTCCGGGTTTAAAATCTACATCGTGTTGACGTCACAATTTGTGACGTGACAATGGACTAATAGTACATCGATGACGCGTCGTGTCTATTTAATTATTCATGAGACCTGTGTGTGTTCTTATCCTATGAGAAGACGCTTTGCTTAATTACTCACAACAGTATGTGCTGATTTGCTATGACAGACATTTCAGATTGTGAGATCACACACATTAACAGAGAAACATTCATGGATCGAAGAAGAGTGTTTGTTTTTGCTTAGTAATAAGAGTTCGGTACAAACGCAATCCATTCACTTGGTGAGCATAACCGTTTTTACAGCTCTGTGACACAACCCGTCAAAAGGCTTATATAAACGCCACAGAATAAGCCTTAAAAGTTCTCAGAGGTGCAACAGTGCATTCATATGTTTTCAAAGCAGAGTGCAAATGGCTGTGCATTTATTTGTGTTTTTAACTCAATGGGAGCGAAATGAAACTGTCTGAACGCGAAGCTGTGTGTGTTGTACGCCTCCCCTCTTCCCCCTCCACTCCGCTGCGCACCACGCCCACTTTTTTAGCGTTTTTTAAAACTGTGGTGAGAACTAACCAGTGCTGAAAAGGGGGGTTTCATGACCCTTTAATATAGTGAATTTAATGTATTCTGAATATAAAATAAAGTGAAAATAACATAAGCACAAAGGCAGCTAATCTGCACACATGCATTTGTTGCCCAATAAAATAAATAACTGGAATTAAATTAATTAATTTTTGACCATTTTAGACTTTTTAAAGCCAAGGTAGCAACCTCGCTAAACAGATAGATGTATATGATTCGAAAATCACAGTCTGACACTTTATGAATCAAATGGTAATGAGAATGAGTAAAAAAATCAATAAAAAAACACACAAAATAAAATGAAATAGAAACAAATAACCAATAATGAGAATTTGAGGGAAAATAAATTAAAATAAACTAATAAAAATAACTGGCAATGAAAATTTGAAGGACAATAATAAATAGGTAATTTGGGGGGAAATGCCCTCAGTTGTCTTGGAAAAAATTGAATCGTTTATGAATGAATGAATTAATAAATAAATACACGTAATTTACATTGTTTTTTGGTCTATTTCTTTTAAGACAAGGTCCAGTCCTCTGTTTTTGGCTTTTTAATTGATAATGAAAAAGGAATGAATAACAAATAAATAAAATAAAAATGTTATATCAATTTTATTAATTGAAATATAGTCATTTTGCAAAAAATCTTAATGCTTGATGATTAGCTTCCTTTATATTCAAAAAATAACTATATATATTTTTTTTTTTTCTTTTTTTAATCTTTCGACTTTGAGGTGAAACGTGACCTGGACATTTCTTCTTAGAGAGATGAGGAGAGATCAAGTTTCATGACTAGTAACCGCTGTGGCCTCATTTCTGCATCCCGTTACACCAATGAAGTCTTTGAAACAGCGAGACGGTGTGTGTGGAGGTGTGAAAGTGCAGGTAATGTGCCCTTTTTAATCTGACATATTGTGAGGTAACGAGTCGCTCTGCCAAATCACGCCATTTCCCTCCATTCACTCTCCCTTTCCTGCCTTTCATCTTCTTCCACCTCCTCCTCTCAACATCAGAAGCACAGTGCTCTTTCATTCCGTCAAGCCCGAGACAGCCTCACTTGTAATTTTGCCGCAAGTCATCTGTCTGCCTCACCCCATCGCTCCAGCTTCTGCTCTCCTCCGGCCTTCTTTTACACACTAAAGCTGTGAAAGTTTAGAATGCGCAGTGTTCTACTTTTCCAAAAAAAAAAAAAAAGTGTGGCACGGAAAAATCCTGCAAGAACGAAAGTGGGTCAAACTCTAATAAACTCCAGACTGTCTTTAAAATCGCTCTGACTTGAAATGCATCCTATTTGAGGAAACTCAAGATGATAATTTATCGAATGCATTTACATCACAGCTTACAAATTCCACAATCTATGCCAAATAAAAAAACAGCCGCTCTCTGACATCACTGTTAACAGATAAGACTGTGGGAATGGGGGCCGGACGCGTCTGGACTTGTGTCTGAGATGCTGGTAAATAATAACCTCATGTATGGGAAGCTCCACACATGAACACAGAGAACAGCTGGACGGAACCCTTCAACTGTGACACACACTTCTTTTTCCGATCGCCTCCCACTAACCTTCTCCTGACTCACTTCCTGTCAGTGTGTGTGTGAACGCCCACATATGCAGTTGCACGCATGCACACCGGGGTTAGACATGACTGCTCCCATGACGACAGGGAGATAAGGTTGAGCGGCCCACATGACTGATCATTTAATATAACCATAAACATTTTTAGAAAGAAGGGTTTCTTGCTGGCAGTCAAACAAAATTAGCCAATAAAGTGAAAGTGGGTGTGGTCTTAGCAAATTTGGGATTGGTTGTAGGTGAGGGCGACCTGGGTAATTTTGACAAGCAATGTATGGGTCTATCCACACCACACTCCCCAAAAATGATCTATCATTAACCAACCCAAAAGATTGAGCCACATATTTAAAACATTAATACTAATAAATCATCAGAACGACAATTATTTTAAAAAGTCAATGAACCTAAATGACATGAAAGTATAAAATACTATATTTATTTCTAGTTTGATGTCGATATTTCTTTATATTCTGAAAAAACAACAACAAAAAGTTTAGTTGCCCTGAATTATAAATAAATTATAATAATAAAAGTAATCCTAAAAAGGTTTTGAAAAGGTGAAAAAGTTTTCAAAATAAAAATAACTGAATTTAATTACATTCTAATTAAGAAATTGCAATTGTATTAAAATGAACAACATCTGCGTAACCTATATGAAATATGACATTAAATTAACGAGCTTTAATCAATATATATTTAACATAATAATAATCAAATTTGTACATTAATCCTAAAAAAAGAACTTAAAAAATTTTTATTAAATACAAATTCAATATTAAATGAATGAAATGTACTTAATTCTAATAATTAATATTTTAGTAAATGACATTAAGAACAACAATAACATCTTATATAATTATAAGATTATCATTAATCCGGAACAATTAACACATATAAAAGTTTATACTTAATATTAAATCATTACATTACACAAATGACATTACTTATAATTAACCATAATCCTAAAAAAAGCTTTTATTAAAATGATTGAAATCCTATAATAACCGTCTAGAATTATTTAAATTCTGTAATAACTGTTAATTTATAATAAGAAATGTAATACGATTACAATTATTAAAATGTTTAAATATTACTACAATTCATATCCAGTTTTTGATGTTTTGTCAAGTCCAATGCAATGGATTATTGCTGCACATTATATTGAACAGTCCGAAGAAATGCATGTAACAGATGCATTTTTTCTTTTTAAAGAAACATGTTTCATGCTGAATCCTTCTGAATAGGTCTTTAAATGGTGACCCTTGAAAACAGCCTGTAACGTGTGTTATGATTGGTCACTCACCGAGACGGCTGCCGTTTCGAGGCATGGCCATGAAGGACCCCAGACTGCCCCCGATGACACTGTGCGGTCGGCGCAGGGGAGGCTTCTTAAAGGAGCCCGTGTACTGGTGCAAAAACGAGTGCATGCTGTGGGAGGAGGGCGGCCGGCCATTCCTCACGATGGGCTCTGAAATAACAACGAGACCTCCATCAATGCACATAAAACATCTGTGTAATTGCATGAATAGACGTATATCCTCACAGGTGCGAATCAGTGACGTCACGTGCAAACAACCTATACTCAAGTTTTAATCAAAAGGCGAGTTAATCATTAAATAGCTGTTGATATGACAACATATGAACAAATAGAACCATTGTTGACACACATGTGCCATCAGATAAAATATAAATTAACTTATATTAGCATATATTAACTTTAATCAACGACTGTAGAGGTTATATGACCAGCTCACTGCTTGTGTGTGTTCATGTCCCTCCCACCTGTTCCTGCTCACACTAGGGGTTGAACGACTTCTGATTTTTTAAAGTCAACTTTTATGTGATGAAAGTCTAGTCGCTGATGACGTCATTAATGAACAAATGATGTACGTCCATGGCAAATCAGCAAGCATCCAGTCAGTCACGCTTAAAAACAACATACCATACTAAATACTACAGTAAATCTAACCAATAACAAAAGCAAACTGTAATGGTTTACTAATTATGTAAGTGTTTTGAGGTCATAACAGTATTGCGTGAAAAATGATTCTTAATGAATAATCTGCCCCTGTAATCATGTAATCATTTTTTACTGCTCCATTTTAGCTGGAAACTGCATTGAATTGTATGTGTAGGTGCATTTTTGGCCAAAAAAGTAAGTAGAGGCAATTAAAAAAAAGTTTAAATAAACAAAAAGGAGATAAAACCCATAAACGTATAGTGATCCTTACAAAAACTGACCCTAGTAGCCATAGTTTCTGTGCAAATACCATATTTACTACTGTTATCATAACAACAGAAATACAGCAACTTGGGACTGGCCAACAATGTCATTAAAAAGCTTTGTTTGAATGAGATTCCTAATTCATTTATTATGATTTCACAGTAGTAACTCCTGGTGCAAACTATGCAAGGGAAGTACAGAACAAGGGCTCTTGGCAGAGTCGGAAATACACTGCAGCTTGCTATTAATTTGAGTCATTAGTCTCATATGTAGGAGCTGTTAGAAGATGTGCTGAAAGACGTCTATAAGAGGCTGTATACAGAGCTCCCTGGAGGCCAGCCGCTCCCCTCTATAATAAAATAAAGACAGAGAGTGACACAAATGTATATGGAGGTGAAGAGGTGGCCAGGCCACTGCTGCCGTAATCACATCATCTGCCGGGACAGACGTCCCACCTGGAGGAGGAGCGGAGAGGACATGCACCCGAGAGAGAAAATCGAAGGACACCGCACTGTGCAGCTGAGATTTTCATCCTGATTGAAAGAAAAACCATGAAACTTAGAATTAAATATTAGGGGTGGGGACCATTAAACATGAAATCAAAATTGACCCTTAACGATTCATTTGTGCATGTTAATCTTACAAAAAAAAATACTTACAATCACAATCATCCATCCAATGTAATCACTTTATTCCCCCCTTTTTTTTTCCTCTAAACAGCTTTTTCTTTTCGCTGCTTTAACAATACGTGTGGCGGGGCAAATATCCAACAATTCAATATATTACATACCATGCTATTATTTCCCAATATTTTTTATCTGTTTTGAATACAAAACATAATAGCCTTTTTGTTATTGATAAATAAATAAATACTGTCCTGTAAATACTGTAATATATCTATGATACATTCCAAAAAATTTTATCCTTTAAAACTCATATTTGATAATCAAAATTACATATTTAAAAGTTTTTCTTGTTAAAATAATTTTCTCATGCCTTAAAATACCTTGAATGTAACTCTACACATAAATACGCGCTAACAGCCCATACACGTTGAAATAGGGGGAAATATTTACAGTTAGCAACATATCTACAGAAAAATATAACTGTTACCGGATTAACCTGGCTGCCTTCTCACTAGACCCTCTGCTTTGCAGCACAGTTAGTGATATGCTAAGGATAGGATCACTTGACGTGATTGGTTATTGAGTTTTGTGACGTAGCAAAAAAAGGGCTGTTTCAAACCACGTTTCTGTGACTGCCTTACTCAGAAAATACTCAGCAGTGGTGTTGATAAAAAGCATATTAAACACCCCCCACATAGACAAATAGACAACATAAACTTGATTTTCACCACAGGGGGACTTTAAGTCACAAGTTGTCACATGTTTTTATGATGTCAGCTCACATTATGCTTTGTATTTTGTCGCGTTTGTTTTTTGTCTTTTTGCGAGGTCTTCATTTGCGAGCTTTTTACTTTAGCTATGAATCTACGGTTTATGAATCTGAATGCTAGGGTTTACGACGTTCCATCTTGCCTCACTTTGCTATTTGTTCTTCAAAATATGTAACAAACAAATTCATTTAATTATTATACAAAGAATTTTTTTAAGGCTGAATTTGCATTATTCTAGTTGCGGTTCGCATCGATTAAAAGGGCTGTTAGCATTTTTAGCATTTTGCTAAGTGAACTGACAGACCAATAAGCGACTACCACCAGATTACAGTACGTCCCTTCTCAGACATTCCACGATTCATCAAATGCTGATTGAACATGTTCAGTCGATAATAACAAACGCTGATCAACGTCGAGGAGGTAACAGAACCGACAAAAGCCGATAAACATGTCTGTTTGTGTTAGTTGTCCGAACTAGCGTTTAGCCTTTAACCACATACCGGGCCTTCAAAACGCTGTTCTCTGAAGACATGTTAGCAAACTCAAGCATACAAAATGACTGACAGGCAGAGACAGTTTCTGGCTAAGTTTCTGATTGGCTGAACAGTGACTAGTTTTTCCCTGTTTTCAGAGGCTATGGCTGTGATTTCTCAGGACACCTATATCATTGATATACGTCAGGAAGTAAGGACAGTTTATGTGTTCAATTCCAAACAAAAACCTTCCAGCACAATTTTATTGTTCATAATTCATGATTAGCTGTCCCGAACATAAAGCG
This sequence comes from Sinocyclocheilus anophthalmus, assembly GCA_018155175.1. Classification (NCBI taxonomy): domain Eukaryota; kingdom Metazoa; phylum Chordata; class Actinopteri; order Cypriniformes; family Cyprinidae; genus Sinocyclocheilus; species Sinocyclocheilus anophthalmus. The sequence goes on along the minus strand of JADLZN010001914.1, from coordinate 37 downwards.
TCTCCAGAATCTTTCATGTTCCACACACACTGGAGCG
>JADLZN010001913.1:0-90736 GCA_018155175.1 Sinocyclocheilus anophthalmus | reverse complement strand
TCTGTTCATCATTCAAAGTGATTGCATTGCTTCATAAGAATACCAGTCGAGTCATGGAAGTTGTGGTCATCATTGACTTTTCTATTATAAACTAAAAAATAGAAAAAGTTTAGTTCTTCTAAAATCCTAAATTTCTAAATTTTCTAAATTGCTAGTTTTGTGTTTTGTCTTTCAGGACAAGGACAATGTCATTCTAACTCTTGTTCTGGCAGGTCTACCACTTTATCTGAAGGAAGACTCCTCAGAAGTTTTCAAGACCCACAAGGTAGGACAAATATAAGGCCTGTGTTATTCATATTATTTGACTTGGCATATTTGAACGGTAGTGACCTGCCGCATAAAGAATGCTTTGGGAATAGTAAGGCGGCATAGATTGAGCGCATTCAGGTCAATCTTAAAGGAGTGCGTTTTTCTAAAGCATTATTTATATAATTAAATGTACTCAACCATCATGCAATTCCAAGTCCAATAAGACTAGGATTGCGGAATCAAAATTAAATTGTTTTTAAAATCTTTCTCCATTTATTTGTCTGTACCATTAAAAGTGGTAGGCAATTCTATGCATCACGCCGTGAAAAAAGTAATTTCATGATTATTTCGACATGCCACAATACATCGAGCACACAACTATGGTATCAAACGGGTAAATCTCATGTTTCCACTTGCTGGAACATGAAAAGCCAAAAAGCGTCAGCACACGTTAGGACTTCACATACCACGATATCTTGAAATTGGCTGCTAGATGTGCTGTGCAGTGAATTATGCTTATGGTTCTTATGTTCTATGCCTAAGTAGAAAATGTGTCATCAGATGTCTCATCCAATAATTTTGAGTAAACCACTCTGTATGTGGTTTGCTGTACAGACGCTTGAAAAATATTGATTGCTTAGGCTTTCATTGGATTGAAAAAAATGATGAGAATATATTTAAAATATTTTTATGTTTATTCTTAAGATGAAAGACTGATGGCATCCTATGTTGGTGTGGTGGAACTAATTAAAATATATTTACACAACACATTACAGTTGAGGTCAAGAGGTTTAGCATACACATTGCAGAATCTGAAAAATGTTATTTGCCACAGAATAAGGATATATAACTTCCAGACCATGAACAGACTGTATGCTGCGCTTCTTACACTTGGTTGATCATTCACAAGACATTGAAAATGAGGGTCTGGCCGACTAGGGTGTGTTGGTTTGGGTTTTTATATGTAGAGACATGTTTCAACAAAGATTATTTCCATGCATGTAGAGGTATGAGGGAGTGCGTGCCATCATTGCGGTTAAGGAGGATGAGGGAGCATTGCCTTTCAACCCTCTAGATGTTCTGATTGTCCTTGAAGATGATGTTGTGATTTCTTCCAAATCCTGGGTCAGTTTACTGGTGCTGCTTTTTGGGCTACTGTATGCCCTTCACATCAGCTAACCCAAGAAGCTGATTGTTTTTTTGAATTCATACAAAAGGTACTGTTGAAACTTCATGTCGGGAAGGCTAGGCCAAAATTGCTGGCACTTAAAAATTAACTTTTGAATTAGTATTATGAAATCCACCATGTTACCGGTACTTAAATTTAATACTTAGATTAATTTGCACAGTATGTTAAAAGAGCAGTTGTTTAATTTTTTTTTTTTAATGAAGTGTTCATGTATTAAAGGAATTTTTTTATTTATTCCATGGAAAATTTTATTTTTGATAACATTGTTTTAATATTGTATTTTGTTGTTCTGCACAGCCCACATGTTGATAAACTTTGAGTAAAATAAATGTTTTATTTCAATAAATACTATTCAAAATAACCTTGTCCTATTGCTTTATACAAATGTTAGTTTTTGCTTAGTCTTATGTAACTTTATTAATGTGAGTTCAGTCAACTTAAACCATTTAAGGCAACCGGTTTCCTTAAACCATTTGAGTAGCTATTTGAAATACGTGAAGGTTAAAGTGTGTGGAACTCATTATTTTTATATAATTGAACTTCATAAGGTTGTTTACTTTAGGAACTTAAACTTTAGTTACCAGTACTTGCCTTTATTGACTAAATCACACATAAATAGGAGTCGGTGCACTTAGGAGGTTTTACAGCGTTGTAGCAGTAACTCATATGTTATGTGGATATCAAGACTTAAATGGTTTAAGGCAATCAGGGAGTGTTCCTCAAATGTTTGAGGTTAATACATAAAACTTGTAGGGTTTACAGTGCACTTATTCAATATGAAGAGTAGTTTGTATGCTTCCAATGAAGTGCCTTACTCGACATAATAGCATGCTATGGTTTTACGTTCCTGGGTTTCCTAAATGAAAAATATTTTAGACATGCAATATTAAATATTTGGGGTTGGGATGTCTTTATTTGATGTGATAGGAAATATTAATCCAGGGTGGAAATGTTGTTTATGAATAATCCTTAATAATGTCTAAAAAAAAGCTCAAGTTGACAAAAAGCTTAGATTTAATGCCTACAAATGTCAATTTGTCAAGTAGAAGAATGATTTGGCCTCATAAACTCTTAATTTGCTGTGAGTATAATAGTAGTATAAGTTTTAGGTTGTTATGGGCAGGATTAAGGAATCTAAAAGATGGTCTTGCAGAAACGGCCATTTTAATTGTGTGCTTTATAATTAAATAAAAACAGCCAATATGCTAGGTAATCTGCTGCTAGGTAATAGTGAGACTTGGTCCGTAAAAATAAAGTTCCCTAGTGTAACTTTTTGTTATAAACAACCTGAAGCACAATTGCCTTACCACCAACAAAGAAAAACTGATTATTAAAATCAACAACAAAAGATAAATAAAAAATAAAAAAGTAGAAGGAGTTCCAAATAGGCTAAATAGTAACAAGCCTTTATTGCCAAATTATTTTATGTTAGCATTATTTGCAGGTTAATAGATTATTACTACATATCTAGTAGATGTCTATGGCTTACTGCTATTATTAGTGACCTAGAAATAGTGCAGAATATTTCTAATTTATTTTATGTCAGATGATAACATTAAGGCAATAATCTTTATGTACTGACTCCATATCACACCCATACATAATCCTAAATACCTTGTTCATAAACATTTAAATAACCACATCAGAGCAAATAAGCATTCTAAGCTATATGATTTACTGGAACAAATGCACTGGTTATGATGTAATGATGTGTAAGTCTGTGCATGTGTATGCAGTTCTCTCAGTTGCACTTCAAGAAAAACAGATCGGTCACAGACCGGATGTTATTAATGGCTTAGCAATGTTTTTCAGCACATCTGGCACAGAGGTTTATCTACCTAAATCAGGAACAATAGATAAATTTAATTTCAGTTCTGAAGATATTTGTTGTTTGCTGTATTTAAAGAGTGCAAGGTTTTGGATAGTTAAGATACTCAGCATGCTGACTGCACAGAGGTTCATCATGGAGCAGATGTTTTAACAGCAGCACAGGCTTAGCAGATCAGGTAGAGAAGCAGTGAGCTGAGCAGATTTGCCGTGGAGTTCGTGGAAATGTGTGATCAGCTGACGAGGTTAAAGGGATTAGTGGACTGCAGGATTTGATTATATTTATTATTATATATTATTTCCCAGTGGTCTCTACCTTTAATGCTATTTTCAGGCCATAGTGCAATGTACAAGCGCCAATAATCTGTGTCAGTGTTGAGATTATTGGTCTAATGCAGAATGTTCTTTTATGTAGCAGTCCACTTAAACACGTTCACTATTTATTGAACCTTTACACTTTGTATCCAAACTGATGGAGTCATCTCGCACAGGTCTTCTTCTCATAAGGATATTCAAAAATGAATTTTGTGTGATTCCACCTAAGAAAATTGCATATTAATATATATATAATATTATATATATATATATATATATATATATATTCCTACATGACAGTATATATAGTTTGGGGTAATATTATTTAAACAATAAAAATAATTTTATTTAAAAAAATGTATAAATTTATAATAAAAAATTTTTAATTATTAACCAGCTGCCATCATAGACAATATGGCCTAATTTTTATCCACAGACAACACAAAAATATATATATATATATATGTACAGTGTGTGTGTGTGTGTGTGGGTATTCAATTCAATTCTAGGTGTATCTGATAGCACTTTTTCACGAACAAATTGTTGCAAAGCAGTTTCACAGAAAATTAAAGTTTCTACTTTTTATTAAGCAGTCGCTTATCAGTGGTGATTATGTAAGGGTGATATGGCATACATGTACAGAAAAATCATATATATAGTAGGGCTGGACAATAATTCAATATGTATCGAGATATAATTTTTTTCAATAACCCCCCCGGTGATAGGAGGTTTTAAACCACATTTCCCGATTATATCGATATCCATACATGGTTCCCAATACATGATTTATTTGTGGGCGTTTGACTTCGGTGAGAAATTGAGAACTGCACGTTTAAAATCAAAACACACGCGGATGTTTTATATGAATTGGATTATGAAGGAACCGACTGTCTAGCAGGTTGAGATGGCTTTATATGAGTATTAAAAGTTAGCGTTCAGAGCGAGGGGCTTTGTTACAGCAGTTACTGGGAAGAAGAAAACCGCTCGTTTCCACCGCTCTCACAGCGCCTCCCTGCTGAGCAGACAAATCAGTTTCTTTGTCAAATGAAATAAACATTTCCAGCAAATGCTTTTGTGTACGCTCTTTTTTGTTTCTGAAGCCATCGGAGCATGTGATCATATCGTTATCCTGGTTAATGGAAAGTTTCAATCTATAAGAATAATCAAAGCCTACACTACCAGCCAAGGTTTTTGAACTGCAAGTTTGTTAAGTTCTTAAAAGACCTCTTATGCTCACAAGGCCTAATTATTGGATCAAAATGCACCAAAATGTCAGTAACATTTTGAAATATTTTGATTTATTGTTTTTTTTTTTTTTTTTTTTTTGTTTGTTTGTTTTTTTTTTTGTTTTTTTCTTTTTTTTTTTTTGATTTTTTTTTTTTTTTTTTTCTATTAACATAACTGCTTTTATTTGAATGAGCAGCAAATCAGTATAATAGAATGATTTCTGAAGGATTATGTGACTGGAGTAATGATGCTAAAGATCTGCTTTGAAATCACAGGAATAAATAATATTTTCAAATATAAAACAGTTATTTTAAATAGTTAAAAATATTTCAAAATGTTACTGTTTTTTGCTGTATTTTGGATCAAATAACTGCAGGCTTGGTGAGCAGAAGAGAATACTTAAAAAAAAAAAAAATCTTACTGTTCAAAAACTTTTGACTGGTATGTTAGCATATAGTTTGAAGTAAAAAATATTAATAATAATAAGGAGAGTCTGTGATTTATTTGACAGTGATTTCACATTTCTTGTTTGTATGAAGGCTGAATACCAATAAAAGGTGAACATTTATTTATTTGCGTCATTTTTTTTCCTAAAATATTATATAGTTTTATAGGCGTAGGTTTCATAGAGTTGGCAAATTAAATTTTCATAAGTTTGTAGGTACAGACAACTTTTGTGTCCGTTCTTGGCCATTTTTATGAGGCTTTTTAAATAGTGTTCATACCGATATCGGAATTATATCGTATCGACATTAAGAAATATATCGTGATATAAATTTAGGCCATATCGTCCAGCCCTAATCTATCTATATATCTATCTATATATACAATTCTTGACACCCACCCTGTTAATAAATATTTGAAAGAATTACATTGAAATGTTCATAGTCGCCATTACTGATATTATGTGTTCTTGTTTATTGTTGTTTTCCTTCATTTGAAGTACCAGTTTTGCTCTTAACAAACAATTAACTAGACGTTTTTGCCTCAAAAAAACTAATTTGAGCTTATTAAGGGTTAGTAAAGGTAATAGGTTATAACTGTATGTATTTGGTAAGATTAGGGATGTAGAATAAGGTCATGATGAATAAGGCTGTATAAGGACTACTAAACAGCAATATTTAATAATTAGGCATGCTAATAAGAAACTAGTTAATAGTTAGAATTGGTGCCTAAATTAAAGTGTTACCTTTTTTTTTATTAATCACACATCTGTTTGTATTACTCTTATTTGTAAGTAGCTTAGGTAAAAAGTTGCCGCTACATGAATTCATGTAAATGTTGATTGAACTTGCATGGGGAAATAAAAAGACACAATCCAATTCTGAACATATATATCAGACGTACACTGAAATATTGTTACATAATACTGACATATGACAAAACGATCATTTACAGAGTTTAAGGAGGATTCAGTGTTTGAGGTCATGTAACAGTAAAGCAAAACAAAGTGGCACTCAAAGAGTACGATAAAAATACACAAACAAAATGGTATAAAATAATGTTCCCATATGCATAGTACTGTCGCCAGGGATTTTGTTGGTTGTCTGACTGAGTCTCTGATGCAGATATTTTCTTCTTTGGAGGGATTTTCAGGCCTTCTTCAATGTCTCAGGTGTTTTCTCAATTTTTAGACATCATTCTGACAAACTCTAAAGGAGAGAGATAAAAAAAGACCAAAGTTGATATACTGTGAGATTATGTCTAAATATCCAGTCCATCAGATGTTTAGTAGCAACAGTGACTGCCTAAAATGCATTATTGATATCTTTAGTTCTCAATCCCCAACGACCAGCATCATGATTACATTTTAGATGAATTATCAATATTATTTTATGTGACCTTTATTCATTTGGGTAAACCAATGAGATTAAAATCTCTTTTCCAAGAGAGACCCGGCCAAAATATGTGGAAACGTGTACATTTTTGTAGCATTTTTGTACCATTAGCAAATATGTTATTTCTTTTTTAAGAATTATTCTGTCAAAAATAAACAATACTAATTTGGTAAAAACAAAATATACACTTCATTAAAAATGCTTAATATCTTATGTAATTTTGTATTTATTTAAATTAAATAAACATCATTTTTTATATAAAAACAAAAATACTGAGTGGCAAATTGAAAACGCAATGTTCTTTTTCTAGTGTCAGGGTTCAGAATGAGCACGTTCTCGACCTCTCATTGATCTGTGTCATTGGAGGTTCCTGTGAGACACATGAGAGCATGTTTGAGCTAAAAAGGTCACTCTACACAGCCATGGCCTGCTGTTTCCTCCGGCCCAACTGTGAATGAAGCAGCGCAGGTGTAGGATCCCTTACAGTCTTGTTTGTTTAATTACTAAAACCGACATTATTATATTAAAGATTGTTCCGTTTTGGTAATTACTGAATGAGGTCAGTCTAGCAGGATGGTGTCCCTTTCCGTGCATTTGCACATAAGGTACTTTAGATCTGTTTGATTTACAGATGTGTGGCAGTGCTAAACTAGAACAGACTGGGAACCAAACAGTTGCCGGTAGCCATTGACTTCCACAGTAGAGAGAAAAATGTGATGTCAATGGCTACCTGTCGTCTTCTGTGTTCAACAAAAGAAAGACACTCATACAGGTTTGGAACAAAATGAGGGTGAGTAAATGATGACACAATATGCAGGATACATTTATTTGATTAAATAGGAATATATTTTACCATCAAATCAACAGTCCCAGCTTCATGATTGTCTGCTTCTCGGACCACGCTTCCTTTCACCTTACGGTTTGTATTTTCACCAAGCAGTTTTAGCATTGCATGCTTCAGTTCTTCGGTGGTGATAGTGCCGTCACCATCCATATCAAACTACAGAAAATTACATAACACTAAGCTATGCTTTTTATTTGAAAATCTTTTTGAAATTGAAAGAAAAAGGAACATTTTCTTACCTCTCTAAAAGCATCTTTTAACTCTTTTAGTCCGATCATTCCAGCCGTTTCTGCCAGCAGCTTTGGGGCCATGAGGTCAACAAAATCCTCGAAATCTACACTTCCTCCAACTGAAAAAGAGGCAGATAGAGAATAAAGATTAGGAAAAAAGATCCCAGACTGGAGGATCCATTGACTGGAGCATCAAATCACAAAACAGCTGCTAGCACATATGTGAGAGAGACATAAGATGTCTTACGGTTCATGTTGATGTTCTGGCTAAGTTCAATCAGTTCCATCTCAGTGGGCATGTAGCCCATGGTCCTCATCAGGTTGCCCAGATCTTTACAGCTGATCAGACCGTCCTTATCCTTATCAAACTCAGCGAACGCCTCGCGTAGCTCTGCAACACATACAAGAACATTCAATTACCAGGTTTCTAAATGACAAACTGTACAAATACATTAAAAATCTGGGATTTTTTTTTTCATTTGAAGCTAAAAATATATTTTTTTATTTAAAAAAAAAATGCAAGCTGAAATTTTGATGGCATACACTAAAATGTTTTTGTTAGATTCTTCACTATATCTAGGTCACTAATCAAATAAGTAAGTCTGGGACTTTGATCATGTGACTATTTGTACAGATGGTAGCCTACAAGATTTGGAAAATTCTAACATTCTCAAATCAAGCTGGTGGAGTTCATGCGGCTCGAGGTGATTTGTTTTTTTACTTTAATTAATGATAATGTAATTTTTGTCAACAAATGTTATATTAAATTTAAAAAGATGAGAAAATAGATGCAGTTTCAGTGGGACACTCAGTTTCTGATCGTTGATTTCAGTGAATTGCATTGGCAGCTGGCATTTCCCATCTGGTTTGCGTCTTATTCTGTAAGGTTAATCTGGTTATGTAAATGAACCAGAAAAGAGTCGGTGAATATTTACAAAATAAATAATCATTTAATTTACAATAAATGATCAGTTGCTCTGTTAAAAGTAAATATTATATCTGTTTTAATTGTTGATTTTAAATACAGTACTGTAATTTAATTTGTACTTTATTTCAGGGTAAACACAGTAAAACAAATGGCTTACCATCTATCTCCTCGCGCGAGCTGAGCTCCGTAACAACGACGTTAGGGTTCCTTTGTATATGTGCATAGTTTTACACATATTTTTTTGAATTCAGTAGAACTGACATAACCTGATATAAGTTTATGTAAGCAACATCTGTTGTCGATATCTTTTCACAATCATGTTCTCAGATAATATCATTATCTTTTCTCAGTAATCTTCTTGTATCTTGATATGTTGATATATATATATATATATATATATATTATATATACCTTGCTACATGTCTGCGCTAGGCTAACCGATACCTTGTCATTTTGACTTATATTTGTTCTCTTTTGTTCGCGTGATTGCTTCCATTGTCCTCTTTGTACGTCGCTTTGGATAAAACCCTCTGCTAATGACTAATGAAATGTTAAATATATCCCGAGCATAATAAGGGTCATTCTTCTGCTATAGACCTCATATTTCAACCTCCTTTGAGTTGAGCTTATTGTTTTGGATGAGTTCCGCAACAGTTTAATATGTAAAAACAGATGCTTAGATCAGTGCGGACTTCGGTAAAAATCAACTACTATGAGCTTGGAATTGTGGGATTTTTTGTGATGTAGACTAATAAGTCGACTAGATAAGATGAGACGATAACTCCATAGACTTACATGTTTTTTAGCTCCTTTCAGGAAAATGCCCCCCGCCGGCCCGACTCAATATCTGACAGCTGTTTTCTTCCGTGTCTTCTGTGTGTCCTCTAAAAATGTTCAAGATTTAACATACTGTGGTGTGTATTGTGACAAAATTACACACTTACAAACTCTGGCAGCTACTGTAGAACATCAACAGCCTCCAAATGCATTTCATTATTTTGATATTATTTATGAAGAAGTGTTTAGAATCCAATATATCTTCTGAGACCAATATCCCAACTATATAATATATATAATATCATACTTAAAAAGAATACATTCAAAATAATATTTAAAATATTTTAACATTAGTTATACATATTTTAATATAAAAGCTGGTAACACTTTACAAAAAGGTTATATTTGTTAACATGAATGTATTAACTAACATGAACAAGCAGTGAGCAATATGTTTTTTTTTTACAACATTTAATCTTAATCTGTGTCAGTGTTAGTTATTAAAAATACATTTGTTCATTGTTTGTTCACAGTGCATTAACTAATGTTAAAAAACAACTTGTGATTTTAATAATGCATTACTAAATGTTAACATAAGACGAAACATATAAATCTGTACAATGATTGTTCATTTTTAGTTCACGTTAACAAATTAAACCTTTTTGCAAAGTGTCACTAACAGAATTCATTAATTTACATATGTAGTAAGATAATACTACAGTAAGCCTGTGCCTAAATATTTATACTATAAATGTATACAGTTGTGTAAGAAGAAACCTAATTCTTATTTTGCAGTTTAGAGCACTGTAACTGAAGTTTCTAACACAAACAGTCCCTCACCTGTTCTCAGCTCCTCTGTCCACAGGCAGGAGTGGAGGAAGGGCAGTCCTCAACAGTTTTATTCTGCTTTATGGTGCTTATGTCAGCCAACACTTCTTTCCTCCTGTCCTTCGATTTAGAGGAAGAACAAACCTTTCTCACTGTCAGTCAGCAGCTCCTGAATGATTCAACCATACAGAGGGACGAATAAACGCATGAGTGTGTAAGTGACAGCGAGAGAGCAAGAGTGAGAGAGAAATACAGTCAGAGAGATCAAATCCAGCTTCTTAAACAGAACCAGACAAAACAAGTTTCTGTGGCTGCAAATGGCTGACCTGCTTTTTATTATTATTCTACTTAGATTTTTCGCTCTGAATTTTCTTTAATCTGCATGATTCAAAAACATCAAACAATATAATGAACAAATATCAAGATGTAGTACATCGAAATTCTTCATAAATAAATAAGCTCTATATTATTTACATTTATTTTCCCCAAAAAACACCACAAAAGGTTACCTTAAATGCAGCTGTGTCCTTCTCTTACTGCAGATGTAAATGGATTATAATCCACATGTGTATGTGTTTTATATAAGGGCTGAATATAATGACGTATTACACTGTCATCATGTTTGTCTATGTCAGTATGTTATGCATGCATGCATACATGACTTGTTTGTTACGTAAACTCCTAATGCACAGCATTTTCTTGAATCCTGAAATGTGTTTGCATAAGAGAAGCCCAGTAATCCCAGAGCTCTCTGCGCTCACCACCATTACTAGTACTGTCTGTTAAGATTACTGCTCAACAGACAGAGAGAGATAGTGGGGGTAAACTGGTCGGATCAGAAAAGAGGATTAGAATAGAGGAATAGAAAAACAAGAAAAAAGTCAAATGATCATATGACAGAATGAGGTATGATGAAAACAAGGAGCAAAGGAGATGTTTGGAGAGGATGTGGAGAATGGTGTCATTATATGTGCTCTGAACAGCTTGAGACGAGATGGAAAATGCATAGAAAAACATAATATCTACGAGGATAAAAAACCTCATGTTACTATGAGACTGAGGGTGAGTGTGATCACAATGTTTGACTTCTCAAATGAATTTGGTCCAGTCATTTTCTGTTTGATCAACTCTTAAACAGGACAAATAATATAAATAATTCATGATAGAAGTGAGAGAAGGCCGTGTGTGTGTGTGTCTCCTTACAACACCCACACCCACACACAGCACACACACAGTGGCACAATAAAAATTTACTAAATTTCGAGGTCACTGCTTAGTCCTATTTGAAGTTATTTAAACAGGAGTAGAAGGGCAGTTTTTAAGCATATTTCATAAAAATTAACTCCTTTGGCACCTGGTACCAGTTTCCTTAATTATATGACCAACTCTATTTAACTGGAATCATTTCTCTACTTTTCACTGAAATTGCAAGATGGCGGGCCTCTCTAAGGTGACTGAAAGCCTTCAACAGGTGGCGGTCCAGATGAAGGCTAAATGATCACCCTTTCAGTCATTTCAAGAGAAGCTGGTCGTTACAAAACATGTGATTTCTTGAATATTGCAGCTTTACAATAACACTAATTAATTCAAGTCCCCCCAAAAGGCTGGTCATCCACGTACGTCATAACAATGCATGAGATGACCCCAAGGTTTTAAAAAATTCAGATACCACAATGGGGAATCGGTTCAACACTGCAGCTGAAATTGCTTGCCAGTTCAGTGCTGAAAGGATGCGATTTGTTTTGGGACATTTTCAAGATCTGATTGAAGTAATGACCAAGCCTCTCATCCGTAGAAAGAATCAACGGCCGCTCACTTTTGAATGAGGATCATGTTGTGTGGGAGAGAACTGCTCCAATGCCTTTATGGGATGAGCGCAAGTTTATTTATTGTGTCTGATGGGGAGCATTATATTCAATCGTGATACTGGGGAAAGACTGAACCCCAAGTGCGTAAAGATATCAGTGAAAGGTGGAGGAGGAAGTGTCATGTTTTCTGCAGCAGGAGTTGGGTCTCTTATACAGATACATGGCAGAGTCAATACAAACGCTTATCAGAACCTCCTTCAGCAACATGCAGTTCTTTCCCTGAAAGCATCTCTCAATCAGCCTGCAATTTTTCATGCAAGACAATGTCCCCGTCACACTGCAAAACAAGTAAAGTAGTTCCTTGAAGCTAAGAAAATTTAAATAATGAAATGGCTGGTCCAGAGTCCTGATCTAAACCCAACTGAAAATCTCTGGAAAATACTTGGCAACAAAGTTATGGCTAAGAAACCCACTACAGTTACTGAACAGTGGAAGAGACTGGAAGAAGAGTGGACCAAGATCACACCAGAGCAGTGTGAGACTATTGATATCCTGCCAGCCATCGCATGGGCTGGAGTCATTCGAAGCAGTGGCCTCTACACTTCCTACTAATTTCTGAGGAAAAAACAAAACACCCCGCCTCTGAAGCCCAATGGACCCGCTGTACCCTCCCAAAAATGTCGTTGTATGCCTCTTTCATGCTACTGTGGTTACTGTTCTCTAATTTTGATCACTGTGTTTTCCACAAAATGAAGGTTTTTGTTGAAATGCCTTATTATTATTATTATGTTATTTTGTCAAACATGTTGGTAGAACAGTGGTATACCTACAGCTTATATTCCTTCAGATTTTGAGTGATGAAGATTAACAGTATTTATAGATTGTTCTTTAAGTTTGATCTCCACTGTATATACTGCCTCAGATATTAGAGGCTGAGGCAGCACAGTCAGAGCTGCATTTTTTGTTACTGCTTTCATGCAGAATGTGTGTATGTTTGACAGCTATAATCACTGTTTAATCTTGTTTTGTGTGTGTCTAGTGTGTTGATGCACATTGTCATATTATCTGGTGGGATTATAACATCTGTCAAAACATATCTACCATTTTTAACATGAAAAAAAGCTTTCCCCAGTAAAAAAGGTAATATATTTCAAATAAATGTATTTCATATTAAGCATAGTTTAAATTTATTAACATATTTACTGACATATAGCTCGAGACATGCTGATATAAAAATTATAATTAAACTTTATTTGAGTACTACTTGTGCACAATGCCCATGGTCTTAATAGTCTCTTAATTCTTTATATATTTCAGCACCACTACTCCACAATCAAGTGCCTTGAGCACAAAATTTGTTGTTCCAATTTAGCAGACTTTTAAATATGTAAATGTTTTTGTAGTATACTTAGCATGAAATAAATATATTTTAAATACAATTACGTATATTTATTTTTCACTAGGGTTATCGAAACTAGATCTATTTATATATATATATATATATATATATATATATATATATAATATATATATATAATATACGGGTTGTTGACGTGTACTGGATTTTCACTGTCCCCCCGATACAAATCATACACTTAAATATTGTACGTTATTTAAATGCAGTAAATCATAAAAATGTATTTGCCCTCCATGGACCTGTTGTTATAAAACTGCACTGTTTTAATTAAAAAAAAAAAACATTTATTTGCCAAATCCAAAATTGTCCTCTGGTGTACTGTTTCAGCATGGGTGCCAGTAAATTACACTTTATAATTAAAAAGACAAAATAACTTTAATAACTACCTCCGCATAATTGTACGGCTATTTTAGTAAATTCAATCATTTTTTATCCTCCATATATTTCTGAAAGCGTAAGAAAAAAAAGGAAAAAAAAAACCCCTTTTTTTTTGTTGATTTTATTTTGTCTCTGAAACCAGTCCTATGGTGTACACCATATCCTGATTTTAAATTTGTCCAATTCCAGAACAAAATTACCATTAGCTAAGGACCCCATTTCAGATTATTACTGAGCCCGGACATGTCACATGATCCAATTTCTGTCTAAGAATTTGTTACAATATGTAACTTTTTTGAGAACCACAACCCAATTGTACGTTTTGTTGTCCTTTGTGTGACACTCTTAATTATATTTTTTAAATTAAACACTGCATATTAACTTACTCTCACCCCCCCTTTTTATATGCATGCAGGTGCACGATCCAGCTTATTGTTGTATTATGAACCTTTGGAATACGCTAGAAGGTTTGTACTTCTTTAAAGAAGAAACTCACAAATTATCCAAAAGTGTGAATTAACCAAAAAAATGTAAGTATTAAAAAGTTATAGAAGTTTAAATTTACTTTAAATAAAATGCACTATATTAATTTTATTTTATATATAATAAATATTTTACATATCATGTTTTACTCTAAAATTGGTATAAAATTATAGCCTTATGTCTAAATAAGTTATGTTCCAAATTTGAAGTTGATATGAAAAAAATGTAGGTTCCTGTGAGATTTTATTTAGAGTGTTATACCACAAACAGCCACCATGTGCCATCCAAACTCCATTGAATTTTTTCTGTCACACATATTCTGTCAATATTACTTTTATTTCTCAAAATAACCACCATATATGGAATCCTGAGACCCAGACCTTTCCAATGATATGCTTTTTGTCAAGATTATAAAAAGTTTTGATTCTAAAAGACTGTAATACATTTTGTAATATGACTCTTGACACCGCCCGCTAAGGGGGAGGAGACCGCCAAAAGATTTTAAAGTACCATTTCCATGGTAACGCAATGTCTGATTTCGAAATGGTTTTCACAGGATGAATCTTGGGCTTCTAAGCTTTCAAATGATATAAGATGTATGATGATTACTAAAAGATTTGATAAAAGACAACAAAAAAAAGAGCGCCAAACATCCCACAGGTGGGACGGGCAATTCAGCGCTTTAACCCCTTACTGTCTACATGATAATGGAAAATTATGCAAATATGTCTTGCTAACCGCTAATGACAGGTTAGCTCGGAATAGCAAGGTCATTATGCAGAAAAAGGCGCTAACAACGTCCTGTGGTGTGACACTGTCCTCCGGTGTGACTCCTGTATGTCTCTTTAAAAAGCGTTTTAAATAATTAAATAAGATTTATTTAACTACTTTTTAGTCTTTTTTTGATAATTTTCAGTGTTCTTAAATGGAAATATTATATTAATTAAACTATTTTCTGATGTTTTTGCAGAACAATTGTACTGTTATAAAGTGTCATGAAAATAAGTATAAAATGTGGTCATTTGTTTTTGAAACAAAGAATTGAGGGAGAGAAATTACTGGAAGAGAGAGGACATGGAAATATAGACAGAAAATTAACAGGGATCCAACAGAAGGGAGGAGGTCCTAAGAGAACAATGCAGAAAGTAAATAGAATCAAAATTATGCCTTAAAAAGAGTAGCCATATCATTTTTTAAAAATCCTTAAATCTTAATGAATATAGTTTGAATATCAGTCATATTTAGCTGTGCCACACATGCAGCAGGGGGCTAGAAGAGTTTCAGTAACATACTGATTGACTAAGAGACTGAATTTTGTTGATGAAAATATTTTTTTGTTTTGTTTAAAAAACATGTTGATATTGTTTGTATCAAAATTAAACTTTCTTTCTCCTTTGACATGTTCAAAATTAAATAGAAATAATTTAATACCATTTCTGTCTTTTAGTGTGATGTAATGTTCTATGGTGTGACACACATAAAAGAACCACAGATTTGTTTTTTATCTCAAAATATCTTTAAAAAACAGTTGAGTATTGCAGTAGGGGATATATAAATATCACTCATCTTAAAATGGTAGAATTTTCTGCAGTTTTGAATAGATTACAGCAAAGTTTGTCTTGTTGTAAAAGTTTGTCTTGAAATTGTCCAACAAGTCATGGGGAAAAAATTTTGTTAATTATAATTTCATATTAAATAAATAACACTATATAAAAATAAGCATTTAACGATGAAGATAAATCTCCCTCATGCTATTTATATATTATTAAGAGTTTTTTTTCTTAATTTTTGCTATGTCATACCATAGGACAAATGTATGGTACAGTTCAGTAAAAATGTTTTTAAAAAGCAGTGAAAGAATTGACAAAGTTAGTGACCCTTTATATTTTCTCAAAGATCAGACTTCACACTACATAAATATATTCATTTCTTCTTCAAAAATGGTATTTTACAAAATAAGCATATTTTACTGCCTATTTGTCAACTACCCATATACAGTGGGGCAAAAAAGTATTTAGTCAGCCCCAATTGTGCAGTTTCTCCACTTAAAAAGATGAGAGAGGCCTGTAATTTTCATCATAGGTATAACTTAACTATGAGAGACAAAATGAGAAAAAGAAATCCAGAAATCACCATTGTAGGATTTTTAAAGAATTTATTAGTAAATTCCTCGGTAAAATAAGTATTTGGTCACCTACAAACAAGCCAGATTTCTGGCTCTCACAGACCTGTAACCTTCTTTAAGAGGCTCCTCTGTCCTCCACTGGTTACCTGTATTAATGCATCTGTTTGAACTCGTTATCAGTATAAACGACCCTGTCCACAACCTCCAACAGTCCCACTCCAACTCCCAATGGCCAAGACCAGAGCTGTCCAAGGACACAGAAACAAATTTGTAGCCCTGCAACCAGCTGGGAGTCTGTCTGCCAATAGGTAAGCAGCTTGGTGTGAAGAATCAACTGTGGGAGCAATTATTAGAAAATGTAAGACATACAAGACCACTGATAATCTTTCTCGATCTGGGGCTCCACGCAAGATCACACCCCGTGGGGTCAAAATGATCACCAGAACTGTGAGCAAAAATCCCAGAACCACACGGGGGGACTTAGTGAATGACCCGCAGAGAGCTGGGACCAAAGTAACAAGGCTACCATCAGTAACACACTGCGAACAGGGACTCAAATCCTGCAGTGCCAGAAGTGTCCCCCTGCTTAAGCCAGTACATATCCAGGCCCATCTGAAGTTTGCTAGAGAGCATTTGAATGATCCAGAAGATGATTGGGAGAATTTCATATGGGTCAATGAACCAAATAGAAATTTTGTACCAACTTCACTTGTCGTGTTTGAGAAAGAATGCTGAGTTGCATCCAAGAACACCATACCTACTGTGAAGCATGGGGGTGGAACATCATGCTTTGGGGCTGTTTTTCTGCAAAGGGACCATGACGACTTTCCGTGTAAACGAGAGAATGAATGGGGTCATGTATCGTGAGATTTTGAGTGAAACCTCCTTCCATCAGCAAGGGCATTGAAGATGAGACGTGGCTGGGTCTTTCAGCATGACAGTGATTCCAAACACACCGCCCGGGCAATGAAGTATTGGCTTCGTAAGAAGCATTTCAAGGTATTGGAGTGGCCTAGCCAGTCTCCAGATTTTAACCCCATAGAAAATCTTTGGAGGGATTTGAAAATCCGTGTTGCCCAGTGACAGCCCAAAACATTACTGCTCTAGAGGAGATCTTGCATGGAGGAATGGGCCAAAATACCTGCAACAGTGTGTGAAAACCTTGTGAATACTTACAGAAAACGTTTGACCTCTGTAATTGCCAACAAAGGGTATATAACAAATATTGAGATGAAATTTTGTTATTGACAAAATACTTATTTTCCACCATAATTTGCAAATTAATTATTTAAAAATCCTACAATGTGATTTCTTGGATTTTTTTTTCTCATTTTGTCTCTCATGGTTGAGGTATACCTATGATGAAAATTAAATTTTTAAGTGGGAGAACTTGCACAATCGGTGGCTGACTAAATACTTTTTTTCCACACTGTAAATATCATTGCTCTACATTCGAATTATGTATATATACCTAATTATTATTATATATGTAATTCTGCTGTATTAGCAGTAAAACCACAACATTGAGTAGCACACATTACATTGTTCACATTTTTTTCTAAAAACATTATCCTAGCAGGGTCTCTTCATCTTGTGCTGTCTCTCATGCATTTTTGATTGTACACAGGCCCCTGAACCCCTTTGTGATATCCTATCCTTTTTATTTTCTGTTCTGCTCTCACAGGGTTCAATGCAGGAAGATAAAGTTGCTGACAAAGGAGCCCTCCAACCCCAGGTGTCTGTTTGGGTGCTGAGTGAGTGTATCGGTCCCGCTGTGAGTGTGTGATGGTGAGTGGAAACCGATACTTCCTCCCCCTTCAATGCCATCAGCGACTAGAGAGATTAAATTTAACAAAACCTTTTATTTTTTTATTTAACTCCGCTGAATACATACTTGATTTGCAGGACAGTCATCAAGTGCATTGGTGGCAACACAATCAAAATTCACAACGCATGCAAGTAATCTGGTCATATACTATGCAGTATGTTGTCTTCAGTGTGTGCTTCACAGGTTTGAAAATAAATCGCCATCTGATGAAATAAAACAAAATATATAGCATAACCGTGAGTCACGTGTACAGTATTTACGGAGAACCATGTATCACAGTATACATCAGAGAGGTAAGGAGGAGAAATCAGGCACAAAAACGATAGAACAGGAGCGCGGGATTATCAAGACAGGCACAAGTCAAATGTAGATATGAAGTTAAAAAATTGTTCACGTGTCGTCACAGTATCTGTGTGCTCAGGGCTCAACATAGTTGATATGTCGTCTGATCTGTATGATAAATTTGCAGAACTGCAGTTCTGACTGAAGTCATTTGTTTGAAACATTTCGAAAGGTTTCGGTCAAACAGAGTCAGACATAAAAGTATGTAGTAATTAAATGATAAATATCCTCAGTGTGAACTTTTAACTAAACCAAAAGATGTTTTGCCAACTTTAAAACAACATTTTCTGCATTTTAATATGACATGAAGTGGGTTTGACTGGTGCATCCTGGGAAGTACAGCTAGAATTACTGCTCAGGGGCAAAGACGTAGTCTAGAGCCTGTCTCTCTGCTGCAGCCACGTTAGGATGCCACAGGTCCACACTGAAGATAACTCTGGGACCGTCTTCAGCTCCCCCTAGAGGACAAATATAAAGATGCTGGTTACATGGAAGACCTCTGTAGTCTCTCAATTGTTTCTCCTAGAGTTTAGAAATAGGGAAAAATGTAGATCTCTGCCTATATTTCTTTGTCTCAATTTCTACTCTGGTAATCTCACTTTTGTGTCCTACAGAGTGTCAGAAGAGTCTACACTCTTAAAAAAATAAAGGTTCCAAGAGGTTTTTGTAGTGATTCCATAAACAGTCATCTGGGTTCCCAAAGAACATTTCAGTTCTTAAAAGAAGAACTTTATTTTGCGTAAAGAACGTTTTGTTGAATGGAAAGTTTTCATGGATTTTAAAGGTTCTTCACGGAACCATGCCAATAATGAACCTTTAATTTTTTACTAAGATTATACTCTCACAGGCTCAACAATGTCTCAAAATCCAATAGAAATATCGAGATATTGATATTATGAATGCAGACGTTTCCCATGTAATTCTAAAATATATATTACAAATATATTATAGAATCAATAACAATTTGGATTTAAATAATATATATTAAATAAGACCGGATTAGTTGAGTTACATGAAATATCTGATTTTAAAAGAAACATCTCTGACCTAGTTCCCACAAATATGAAACACAGCCACAGAAGCATCATACTTCTTCAAAATGATCCATGTGCTACATCTTTTTTCATCTTCAGATTGCCTGTTATCTTTATTGATGTGATTATTGATCTGTAGGAGCTCTTGTTGGCTTCAGTCATTCAGCATATTATGATTAATGAGGTTTGTACAATGTAGTTCTCTGACCATTATGTGAGATGGTGTGCAGGAAGGAGTCATCCACAAGGAGGCAGTGTCCCTCTGACCAACACTGAGGCTCTCCACCCACCACCAGCTCACACTGAGCAGGCGTCTGAAGACCTGGCACAGAAACAGAGTCATTTCACAACTCACATAAAAATGGCATTATGTTGGTATCTTATTTTTTCCCCCCCAAATGTTGGTGAACACAACATTGCAGCATTTGTACATTAATACAGATTTTCTGGCCTTATTTCTTTTACATTTCCACAGTATTTTCCCTTACATTACCTCAAATCATTTCTGAGCTTTAAAAGTAATCAGGGAGTCAGATTTTTTGGAAAAAGAAAATTCAGAAAGGATGTTACAGGTGATTAATCAAAATTCTATTTCAAGTCAATGCTGTTGTTTTGAATTTTCTATTAATCAAAGAATCCTGAAAAACGTGTATCGTGGTTTCCACACAAAAATATTAATCGGCACAACTGTTTTCAACATTGATAATAATAACAAATGTTTCTTGAGCAGCAAATCAGAATATGTAACATATTTTGAAGGTCATTGGGACATGAAAGACTGGCGTAATGGTAATGATGTGAACATACAGCTGACAATCAGAGAATAACGACATTTGAAAATAAATTCAAATTGTAATAATATTCCAAAATATTACTGTTTTTGTTATATTTTTGATGCATGACCATGAGATTTATTTTAAAAACATTTTTAAAAATCTCCCTGACCCCAACAGTAGTTCTGTGTAGAAAAGTTTTCTGTGTTTCAGTGTTGTGAATTACCCAGATGGCAGCGCAGACGTGTGTTTGTAGGGCCATAGGCCCCTCCCAATGTGGCCCCAGGACCCAGGAACCAGAAGCCAGCTGATCCCAGAGAGTTACTGCTGATGAAGGTTCTGAGAGAGAGGAGGGTTCGGTATGTACACGGACAAGCACGGCAGTTGCTGGCCACACACACTCCAGCATTATAGAGCGGGAACACTGTCTGGCCCTGAGAGATCAACACATCAGCTCATCATCATACATGCATAAGCACATGTTCTCTCTATTCTCAGGCTTAGCTGTGAGGTTGTGTGTCTATGTCCTGCAATTTTTATTGCCTGATTATTATGAGAGAATGATGAATTGAATCCAAACAGATCCCTAACATCAGTGCAGTACAGATATTGATTGGAAGATATTAAGAGAGGGCAAGAAGGACAGCCAAAAAATGAAAGAGTCTTGGTGAATGTGTGTGCTGAATGAAATAGAGTGATGCAGAACACAAGTGAATTAGTACAGTTTAACTAAAAATAAAAATGTCATTATTTACTCCCTCATATTTGAACCCAAATGCTGTTATTTTTTGTGTGAAACACATCTTCACTGCAGCTGTAGCGAATATTTTCAAGGAATTACAAACCTTCTATCTGTCTATCTATCTATCTGTCTATCTATCTATCTATCTATCTATCTATCTATCTATCTATCTATCTATTTCTGTCTGTCTATCTATCTATCTATCTATCTATCTATCTATCTGTCTGTCTGTCTATCTATCTATCTGTCTATCTATCTATCTATCTATCTATCTATCTATCTATCTATCTGTCTATCTGTCTATCTGTCTGTCTGTCTGTCTGTCTTTCTATCTATCTTTCTATCTATCTATCTATCTATCTATCTATCTATCTATCTATCTATCTATCTATCTATCTGTCTGTCTGTCTGTCTATCTATCTGTTCTGGTCAACTGTGATTGTATAGTTTGTGAAGATTGATACAAATAAAAAAAACAGATTTTACTGTGATCCTTACAGTTGTCTCTCTGACCCATTGAAATTCCTGAAATAGCTTAGTATGTTTAGTCACCTTTGGTCCTTGGTAGCTCCACCCTAGCTTTGTATCAATCCCCCTCTGGTACACAGCTTGGAACTCAGCAAGGATTATGGGATAGCTGGCCTCCAGAACCTCAATGTCATGACGATGAGCATCCCTGGGAAAGAAAGGTATGCTGGGAACATCTGGGAGGTAGAAGAGATGAGGCTTCTGAATGGATGGCCGATCATTGATCCTGGCCTAGACGGCAGCGAGGAAGATGTCGAGGGACAAACAGTGACATAAAGGTTGAGATATAACACAAATATTTAGGAAAGTGCCTCAGGTTATTCTACTTTTCCCATCTCTGACCTGATTGCGCAGGCCCTTGTGAATTCGCCCCATGCCAGCCCAACTGTAGCGCTTGGCATACTCTTGTAGTGCTCTATACAACTTCCTGCTTTCCGCTGCAGCCTCAGTGGGGAACGGGGCATGGCTCAACACCGGTGTCAGGTAGCTCTCTGTGCCCTCCTCTTCCTCCACCGTCTCCATGGTGATAGCCGCAGATGCTTTAGGCGCAGAGTGTCTGGGGTCAACCGGGAAACGGCTGGATGACCGAGAGAACGAAGACCGCCCGGAGCCACTTTTTAACATGCCAGAATGGGATGGTGGGTCAGAACCCACGCGGTAACAGTACCAGAGGAAGAGGAGGAGGACGGTCCAGAGGAGCCCGCTGAGGGGGGGACCACCCAGCAACGCACATGGGGGAAGCGGCACCAAGTCCAGAGACCAGGGCATAATGCTGAGAGAGTGAGCTTATAGAGAAAGAAAGAAAGAAATGATTCAATAATCATGACCTTCATGAACTTCTCAAGTGCTTATTACATGAGACTTTCTTCAGCGTCTAAAATCAATACACTTTGACTTATTTCCCTTCCTTCATGTTTAATAGCTGAATAATTAATATGCAGCTGACCACAGATAATGAATATTAATCAATCCGAGGCTTCACTCGGTGAAATATCTCTCGCTCTATTGCATAATGATTCCTGCTGCAGTCAGTTTGTGTGGTCGCCTTCATTCTCAACCAGCACTAACGTTGCTGAAACATTGCACATGGATGTCCGGAGAGAGCGTGACAGCGGAAAGAACCGATTTTAACCGAACATTGCAAGTTACCATTCGGACACTTGCAGCGCGATTTTCTTCAATTTTAGGGTGTTCTGTATATGTGTGTTCTCTTACCGTTTCTCCACGTCTTACTCAATCTCTCTTTCCCCCGTCGTTCTCACCACGTCCCTTCCTCTGTTTATCTGCAGCCCTGCAAATACAGTAGATTCCGCATTCTTTGCTTCCGTAAGGCTGGAAGAACGACTCCTCCTTCTTTACGGAACAGAACGAAGATGTTTTTATTACCTTTGTCCATGTACTGACGCATCTGAATCAACCAGGCCCTCGTTACTGGGTTGTTAAGCCCTATTTGAGAATTGTATGACCCCTTCTTGCTGTTAGCCGAGAGCCGAAGGGGCAAGTTTCAGCACCGAGACGCTGGACAGCTCCTATACGAGCCTACGTCTGTCTACGTCTTGCGCTACTGTAGTTCAACCACTGTGTGGCGCACATGAGGTAGACACAAAAATACACTCAAACCAACCAAACACCAGCCTGTAGTGAAGGGTAGTCTTACCATTTGATGAATCAGTTCTTTCGAACAGTTGGATGGATAATACCACTAAATATTGTAGAAACTTAATTGGCTGTAAAGTTGCTTTGCAATGATTTGTATGGTGAAAAGCGCTGTACAAATAAACTTGACTTGACCATTTAGCGCCCAAACTCTGGAATAACCTACCTAACATTGTTCGGGAGGCAGACACACTCTTGCAGTTTAAATCTAGATTAAAGACCCATCTCTTTAACCTGGCTTACACATAAAACACTAATATGCTTCTAATATTCAAATCAATTAAAGGATTTTTAGGCTGCATTAAAAAGGACAACCGGGACCGGGAACACTTCTCATAACACCCGATGTACTTGCTACATCACTAGAAGAATGGCATCTACGCTAATATTAGTCTGTTTCTCTCTTATTCCGAGGTCACCGTAGCCACCAGATCCAGTCTGTATCCAGATCAGATGGTCACTGCAGTCACCCGGATCCAGTACGTATCCAGACCAGATGGTGGACCAACACCTAGAGAGGACCTCTACAGCCCTGAAAGACAGCAGAGACCAGGACAACTAGATGAGCCCCAGATACAGATCCCCTGTAAAGACCTTGTCTCAGACGACCACCGGGACATGACCACAGGAACCAGATGAGTCCTCTGCACAATGTGACTTTGCTGCAGCCTGGAATTGAACTGCTGGTTTCGTATGGTCAGAGGAGAACTGGCCCCCGGGACTGAGCCTGGTTTCCCAAGGTTTTTTCTCCATTATGTCACCGATGGAGTTTTGGTTACTTGCCACTGTCATCTTTGGCTTGCTTAGTTGGGGACACTTCATTTCCAGCGATATCGTTGACTTGATTGCAAATGATTGCAAAGATAATATTTAAACTGAACTGAGCTGGATGTTGACATCATTGAATCAATGATGAACTGACTTTAACTGCAAATTAGTGTTTACTATTGTCATTTTGCATTATTGACACTATTTTCCTAATTAATGTTGTTCAGTTGCTTTGACACAATCTGTATTGTTAAAAGCGCTATATAAATAAAGGTGACTTGACTTGACTAATGGGGAACGATTTCAGTGATTCTTTCATCTCATCACGTGGTCGCTGAACATCACGGCGTGAAATGTTTGCGTTCCGTAAAGCGTTACAGTAAACTAAATTCCTGTTAAATTGGCCGGTTTTCACAGACAAGCCCTGCTAGCATGGACATCGGAGTATAAGCACACTTTTCACCCCACAACTATTTCATATGGAATAACAAGGACATATTATTTAAAAAACAAATCTTTATTCTATTAGACTTGGTTCAATTAAGGTATTCTTTTAGTAAGAGACAGTAAGTTAATTCCCATGGGTATACCATTTGTTGTCATATACTGAATTTCTCCCAAAAATCCAATTACCAATTAAACCAAGATAATTTGCTATTGTTCTTGACACAATTCCAAAGAGTGTGATGTTCCTTTAAAACAAATCTGCATTTCAGAAGAAATCAGCATGGATAATCCTTGTGGAAGTATTTTCCTTCAAAATGTTGATATTTTAAAACAACAGTGTAGCAATGAGATTATAAGGAATGCTCTTTGTTCTGTGTCCTTACCTGCAGCATGATTTTTTATTACCAAATAAGATTCCTCTTTATTTGGTAATATCTCTTTGGTTAAAACATGGAAACAGCCAAATAAGTTTTGTATCGTTAACAAAATCAAGGAAGTGTCTTACAAAATCTACTTCATAGAATTTATCCTGCTAAGCATGTTTTGGAAAGATTTAAGCTTAATATGTCATATACCTGTGAATTTTGCGGTCAAGAAAAATAAACTATTGTGCATCTCTCTTTTTTTTCATTGTATTTACTCAAGATTATTTTGGAAGGATTTGGACTTTTATTTTAATAGAAAAATAGAGTGTATGATAGAAATGTGTATATTTGATGTGCTTTTTTATACAGAAAATGAAAATTTGAATGGTAAAGAACAGCATATTATACATTTGTTTATTTTAGGAAAATACCATACACATAAGAAGAAGTGGGCTCAATGTAAACCAATTTTTTCACATTTTATAAAGGACTTAAAATATAAGTAAATCTCTTGGAAAAAAAACTTGTAATGGTTTGAAAGTTTGAAACGTAATACTCTGAAAATATTGAAATG
Organism: Sinocyclocheilus anophthalmus; assembly: GCA_018155175.1. Taxonomy (NCBI): domain Eukaryota; kingdom Metazoa; phylum Chordata; class Actinopteri; order Cypriniformes; family Cyprinidae; genus Sinocyclocheilus; species Sinocyclocheilus anophthalmus. Next base: position 65,216 of record JADLZN010001913.1, on the reverse strand, counting down.
TATTTATTTTTTCCTGGAATAAAGTACAATCAAAACTTTATATTATAATCACGTTGCACTTGAATAAAGTTAAAGGTGTAATCTGCCGATTGTCCTGCAGGTGACCGCATAAATCTGTCTTCTTACGATGCATTTAGGGCTTTAACTCCAGAGCACTCGTAGATCTGCGATGATTTTCAAGTGCTACTTAAGTTACGATGCTTTTGGGAAACAGACCGTAATATTAAGATCAGTCGTACGATCGTTTTTACGAACTTCTTAGGCTTACGACGCTTTTGCCAAAAGCATCGTAGCTAAAGTACATCGTAGACCCATTGAACCCAATGGAGCTACGATCAATTTAGGCTTACGATGCTTTTTGGAAACGCTGCTCTGTTTTGTGAATCGATTCATTAAAAGAGCCAATCTCCCGTTAGCCTGCAGACGGACAGAAACGGACAAAAAAAAAAACAAGCGAATAGAAAAACAGGCTAGACAAGATGTAAAATGATTATTCCTGTGAATCGAAAGGTTTATTTTCTTCTTAGGATGTGAGAATGAGATACAAATACTTGATATTAATTTAAATGATTACTTAAAATCAGTTTGTTGTGGTATTTGTTAGTGAGTCTGTTGACTCGAGAAGTCCTCGGACAGGCTCATGCCTTCTCCAAATACCCACACATGTGTTCTTTGCACGACCACTTGACTACGTATATGATGTATTTCCTGTATTTGGCCCAAGTGTTGAAGTGAGCATGAAGACCACAAGTGTGTGTACAACTTTTCATTGCCTGATGGGACACACTTACAGTGTTGTAAACAAGGAAATGTTAAACGTCTTTTTTTTTTTTTTTTTTTTTCAATACTTTGCATTTTAAAATCAACTTCTAAATGTCTGTTCAATTGTCCCTATAGATGACACAATTTAATTAAGTGATAAAAAGCAGTTGCAAATGTTATAAGTATACGAATCTTTGCAACAATAAAATGTGTAGCACTTTGTTTTACTACCAAATTATATGTAATATCTTATTATAATTAATATTTAACTTTGGAAAGGTTTCTGTGACCTCTCGCGCGATCTCGGCAAAAAGTCTCACGATTTATTTCCAGAACAGGATGCATGATGGGCCTACACTAAGCCTCGAATAGCGGGGCGGTATTCGAGATAGTGTGGGTTTAGTGTGCGTTAAGGGCACTGCGCTCTGGCGTTTTTAAGACCTGGGACAGTCGCGCGCACTTACTTCCTGTCGCGCGCACGCGCTCTCAAGTGTGGGTATTTGGAAAAGGCTTTGGACAAGGGGTGAGTCTCATTTATGAGTCGGTTCATTAAAAAGATTCGACTCACAAAAACGATTCGGACATCGCTCATTGACATTCAACACGCCAACCATACGGTAGGAACTGCCATCTACGCCTGCTCAACGCTCACCTGCTAGCCTGCCACAGGCCTAAACGGCCAAAAATAAACGAATGAAGAAAAAAATACAACGAAGAACGGACGCAAACTGATTTTTTCCCTGGAACGAAAACGCCATTGTCTTCTCCGTGAGTTCGAATGGAACAGTCGTATTTGACAAAAACTGGGCCGGGAGCGTTCCAATGATTATTTAAAATCCGATTGCCGCGCAGCGCCAGTTGTGGTATTTTGGAGCGAGAGACGGAGGATCGCGCAAGAAACGCAGCAGCGAGAGCGGTGCTAGAGAAACACACACACACACACACACACGAAATATTCCAATAATCACCAGGACAAGGAAAGAAACCCAGAGGATTCAGTTTGACGAATAGAAAAGAGAAACTGCGTATTGCGGGTGCGTATATGTCTTGTTTCACAGTGGTGTTTTGGCGAGCTTGGTACCTTGCGCGACATCCACCTGCATAAAGATGCAACGGATGCGTTCATGAAATCATTGTAAACCATTCATATGAATCCAATATTGCTTTACTTCAAAAGAATTGCTGGTTTATTCAGTCTAGACGGCTTGCTAATGCGTTTTGGGGGGGAATGGGCGTCTTGCGTCATAAGAGCAGATGTTTTTGAAGCAGATGAGGAGAAGAGCGTCTGAATAAATGATCTGAACGCTCTGCCCGCAGTGTCAGCAACATCATCTGCTCGCATATTCTGTCGTGGTTACCATTAGTGTGGGTATTATAAACGAATGTCGAGCCTCAATATGTTTTCATCTTCCTCTTGTTCATTTGTATTATGAACCATTTCTTTTTGTCAGCATCGGCGTGTGCGGTAAATACTAAATGAGGCTTGTGGTGGTGCCTGGGCCACTAGCAGACCTGCCCTGCTCTCTTCTACCTGTCTCTCGTGTTAGCGGTGACATCATTGATCACTGAACGTGGACACGCCAGGGGCCACATGTCTCGTGCGCTGTCAGGCCTCGAGGGCCATGGCGGGGCCATAAGATTTGATATACGACAAAAGACCCAATGACTTTAGGGAATATTTTACGAGATGACGCATTTCTGCAGTTTATTTTCCTTTCGAACTTCGGAATTAAGAAACTGCAATGTTTTTGGCCGCATATCATCAGTAATTGTTTTAAATTGCAGTGATGAAAACCTAATTCACCAAACTAACTCGTATGTGACCATGGAGCACAAAATCAGTCATAAGTAGCGCAAGGTATATTTTGTAGCAATGGCCAACAATACATTTGATGGGTCAAAAGCAGTGGTGGAAAGAGTACTGAAAAAATATACTCAAGTAAAAGTACCATTACCTTCCAAAAAATGTAGTGCGAGTAGAGTAAAAGTACTTGTCCAAAAAACTACTTGAGTAAGAGTAAAAGAGTAGCCTATTTAAAAGTACTCATGAGTATTGAGTAGTGAGTACTGAGCTGTGGATTCTACCCCCTCATAATAAACGCTGTACACCGCAATTTATACCTTTTAAAAACGTTGTACATTCTGTAATTCACATTATCTTGTTTGTCATAAAGAATGAAGAATATCTATCATCCAGCAGTTTTAATTTTGACTGCCAACTCTTTAAAATACATTAAAACAGCACAGAAACAGTATTCAGTTGAAGAAAAGATGAAAGTTATTCTCAGTACAATCATCCCCATTTAAATCATAAAGTTTGAAAAAAATAGATTTAAAATCATGTGTAAGGCCACTGAGACAGCATGCTGTTGTTGCACATAAAATATTAATGTTTAGAACAGTGCAAATACAAACACCATTAGAAACTCATAGTTCAGCATTACACACCATGATATGGGTTAAAATGAGAGCCCATTTCTCTCCAAAACGGTGCCAGTTTTAGCGTTTTGCAATAAAGAAATCAAAATAACTAAACTTGATAATTTGTTACGGTTTTAACATAAATGCACATTGTTCTAGAAGGATGGCAAATTCATGCCATACCTTTAATACATTTACACGAATTGTTATGCTGATAATACAATTTATAAGGAAAAATGCATTAAATAGCGAGGTATTTCTGGGAAAATGTTTCAAAGGAAAACACACACACACACACGCGCATGTTTCTTTGCTGAGCCGCGGCGGTCTCGGTGAATCAGTAGCATCCACAACTGAACGGAACAAAAAGTGTTGAACTTGAAAATTGTTGAAAATTGTGCACTTGCTAAATGAAGGCGGATTGTATAAAATACATTAAAAAAAAAGTTTATTAACGAGCTTCAGTTTTATTACATCACGCGCTGGCACAGATGCAGTATATTAACGCCACTTGTCATCAATAAGGTGCAGATTGGTCCTCAATTTGTGTTTCCAACACACTTTTTCACAGCGCGCATCACGCGCTCAAACTCATCAAAAATCAACAAGTACAACAAGCAAAGGAATTATCCAAGTGACTGCTGCAGAACGCACGCGAGAGAGAGACGAGGCTGTCTCATAAGTGAGTGGGAATTTACCGAACGTGGCACTTGCGGGAGTTAACACTTAACACTGTATGCAATACCCGCAACCTCACACCAAATTTCAGGCCGTGTAGATAGGCAAGCATATATTCAAATCATTTAGTAAGCAGAAGTCCGAATTTTACCTTAACATATTAAGTTAGAGGAAGATCGACTGAATTGATGCTTGAATAATGCACTTCCAGCAGCCATGATAAACAGTTTGCGGTTAAAGTTTTCTATGCACAATTTGATTTGACGAAAGTCACGAGACCTATTACTCTCTATCCAATCACGTTGATGGATAAAAATAAAATTAAAATAAGCATGTAACGACCACAAACGGAGGAAAATAACTGAGTAAAAGTACCGATACATCACTTAAAAAGTACTCAAGTAAAAGTACACAATTTTTTGTTTTTTTTTATTAAAATACTCAAAGTATACAATGACTGATTTAAAAAAATAACTTAATGAGTACCGTGAGTATGGTATTCGTTACTTCAAACCCTGGTCAAAAAGTATCGAATCTTCTCTTATGACAAAAATCATTAGGATATTAAGCAAAGATCCTGTTCCATGAAGATATTTTGTAAATTTCCTACCGTAAATATATCAAAACTTATTTTTTGATTAGTAATATGCATTGCTAAAAGCTTCATTTGGACAACTTTATTTTTTTTGCACACTCAGATTCCATATTTTCAAATAATAGGATCTCAGCCAAATAGCATCCTATCCTAACAAACCATACATCAATGGAAAGCTTATTTATTCAGCTTTCAGATGATGTATAAATCTCAGTTTCAATAAGTAGACCCTTATGACTGGTTTTGTGGTCCAGAGTCATATTTAACTAACACTTTAGCTTTAAGGACTTAATCATTTTTTTTCTTTCTAGCGTCCCTGTATTTTCCTATTTGTTGAACTAGGAAGTTTAGACGGGTTATATCGAAGTACTCCATGGTTTAATTTAAAACAATAGCCAATAAGCTGCATAAACCATGATTTTTGTACTTAGCAGTGTGTTTTAGGTATCGTAGAAGGACATTCTCGTTCTGGAGAGCTTTCGATTGGACAGAAGTTGCCAGTATCTGGAGAATTACACTGATGTTGAAAAGTTTGGGGTTGGAAAGATTTTTAAAATGTTTTTGAAAGTCTCTTATGCTCATCAAAGCTGCGTTATTACTGTAAAAACCGTAATAATGTGACACATTACTACAATTTTTAATAAAATACTGTTATATAGTTGAATACATTCCTGTGATGATAAAGCTGAATTTTCAGCATCATTACTCCAGTCTTCAGTGTCACGTGATCCTTCAAACACTCTAATATGCTGATTTGATGACATTTTTAAGTATTATTTGATAAACAGAAAGTTCAATAACACAGACTTTACTTGAGATAGAAATCTTTTGTAAAATTATAAGTCACCAATATTTTTGATACATTTTCACAGTATGACAAAGACTAGTTTTATAATGTATATTATGGATCTTTCAATCAATTTTTAGGAGCATACATTTGTCACAAAAACTATCGTTTTATTTCATGGATTCTTTAAGATCATAAGCTTTGACTTACTATCTCCCTTAACTTTAATCTTTTCCTTTTTACCCTTCTTTCCCTCTTACTACTACTTTTTTTCTCTCTCTTGTTTGCTTGCACCCAGGCTGTCCTCTCATATTTAAAAATGGTGTCCACAGTTTTTGCTGTGACACTGTCTGTCACACTGCTGCACCTGGCTTCAGGTAACGTGTGCTTTTGTATGTTTAACTATTGACGCGAGGTGAATGCACATAATATATGTAGATCACTTTACAATTAACCTATTTAGAGGAAAGAAACTAAGTTTGACAGTTCAAGGGTCTTTTTAGGTGCATCTTTAGGGACGTCAGATCCTGAGGCTCCTCCCACCGTGACCCCCAGTCACCAGCCCTTGGGAGAACGCATCCATGCTGCGCTTCTGAGTAAGGAGTACCTGGGCCGCACCCCTGGTAGCAGAGGTCAGTCCTTTATAACAAGCACACTTCAAACTGCATACTTTTAATAATAAACCTGTCACCACTATTTACCATATTCTAAATCTGGGATTTAACTCACAGGGACAACTACTAACCCGACCCAGGCCATCCCGTCCATCAGAGAATCAGATCCCGCCTCCACAGTGATATCACCAGGAATCCTCACCACCGCAGTGACCTCATCAGCTGCACCTCAAGCAGGCCAATCAGGTTTTGGGAGTGTCGTGACGTCACCACCAGCTGAGGAAGAGACCACAACCACTCTAATCACTACAACAACAATAACAACAGTGCACACACCAGGTAGCTCTACCTATGAAGCTCTAAACGCCACAGATGTCCCTCAGTGGGTCTCAGACCATTAAAATAATTTCTAAATAATAGTTTATGGTTGCCAGGACACATTTCCTAATACTAAGGTTACTTTTTCTAAACTCTTCACACTCCTAACCAACTTTTAGCTTAGCCAGCTTGGCATAGCAGTAAATTTTATATCCAAAATGCACCAAAACTATCAAAACTCTTCATACTGTACATGTTTATACTGTACAAGTGTCACTAATAAAACAATGACCTAAAACACTAATAAGCGGTATACAGTGTTTTCTTTTGTAAATGTTTTTACAAAACAAGAATGACAGCTCTCTTTTTAGAAATCACTGCAGTATGTTACATGGCCATGTTTGCATTACAGTACAAAACATTTCCTATTGTCTCCTTTTGTACTGTATAGATGGTAATGAAACTGAAAGACTAACACTTGCTAGGTATTCAGCTATATATAATTGTTTTGAAAGTACTTAATCTTTAAGATTTGGAATATATTTTAAAGTGGTATTACTGCAGAAATGTATAAAGTATTATCTTGAAAATTTTGAAAACATGCAAATTGGCCAGTAGGTTCATATAAATTTGCTTATGTCTGAGTGATAAAAAAATTCATCTAATTTGAAAGATGTAGTCATTTAATGTATTTTGCAATGGAATTGGCCCACAGTTTGGCCCACATAGACCTCTCTCTCCTCTCTCTTTCTCTCTCTCTCTATGTATATATATTATAATATTTAAATTAATTTAAGTTGTCTTTAACACTTTTAAACTGTCTTTCCAGTTCAGTGCAATGCCAGTCTGTCAGAAATGGAGGGAATAGTCGAGTCCCCTGATCCACTCTCCTCCTCATCTCCCTTTTCTCCGCTGGAGTGCACCTATAGCATCACCGTTTATCTTGGATATGGTGTTGAAATACAGGTGTTATGGCTTCACCGTTACCACTGTTTCCATTATAACCTCAGATATCCTCTCTCTATGTCACCATGGTTACTGGCTGTTAACATAGCTAATGCATCTTGTTGGCATTTGCGTGGGTGATGTCACTCTGAGTTCTGAAATTTGCGCTTTGCCCTTGATACAATCTCGGACAACGACATCATTAACTGCTGTTATGGTACCACCTGTCTGTTTTAAAGGTGAAGAAAGTAAACTTGTCCAAGGAGGAGTCACTTACCATTCTGGAGTTGGGTGGGACAGCGCCTGAGCTTTTGGCCAATGAGACGCTAATGAGCGAAGGTCAGGTGATTCGTAGCTCAACCAACCAAGTGCAGATCCACTATAAGAGCCTGAAGCAAGCCAATCATGGTGTTTTCAGCTTTCACTATCAAGGTATTTTGCTTGTAACAATGATTGAGACTACCGTTCAAAAGTTTGGGGTTGTACGATTTTTTTTATTATTTAAAAAAATCTCTTATGCTCACCAAGGCTGCATTTATTTGATAAAAAATACATTAAAGCAGTAATGTTGTGAAATTTAAAATTTCAAAAAACTTAAAATTAGAATTGTAAACTGATATGGTTAAAAACGCATGATTTCAGCGCGATAGTCATGAAAATCAAAACCAAACATCGTATCTCGTATCTGAGGTTTGAACTGTAAAGGCACAGTCCTATTCTGGAAAAGGGGGCGTGGAGCAGCAGCTCATTTGCATTTAAAGAAACATGCGCGAAAACAGCGAATTTCTGCTTCCACTAAAAATAGGCATTTCCAAAATGATATAATAAATCATCTGTGGGGTATTTTGAGCTGAAACTTCACAGACACACACTGGGAACCCCTGATATTTATATTACATCTTGTAAAAGGGGCATAATTTTCAGGATTTTTTGAAGAATAGAAACTTTGAAAGAACAGTATTTATTTAGATTAGAAATCTTTTAACATTATAAATGTCTTTACTGTCACTTTTGATAAATTTAATGCATCCTTGACGAATAAAAGTATTAATTTCTTAATTAATAACTTACTGACCCCAAAACATTTGAACTGTACTGTAAGCGATATGTAATTTGTGTGTTTTGACATGACAGGAATAACAGAGTTTTCTTGTTCTTTTAAAAACCCATCCCAGCGTTCCTCCTGTCCTGCTCGTTTCCTCTCTCCCCTGAGAGTGGTGGAGTGACTGTCACTGATATTCATCCTGGAGGTCAGGCTCACTTCCACTGTGATCCTGGATTTGAGGTCAGAGGTCATGAGGTTGCAACCTGTTTAAATTCCACCCGACCCAAGTGGAGCTCCCCAGAACCCCAGTGTGTGGGTGGGTTACGTTTTTCTTTCAGTTGTTTTGTTGTTTTTCAGTATTTACAGTTGCTTGAAGACATTTCTGTTTATTGCCATGTGTATAAGCATTCACGTGTATTTTTGTATATTAAAGCTGTATCTTGTGGAGGGTGGATTAGAAATGCTACTGTTGGACGCATCCTGTCTCCAACCCTCCCCTCTGCAAGTAACCATAGCAGCGGTAGCAACCTGAGCTGCCATTGGCTGCTGGAAGCCAAGGAAGGCCACAGGCTCCACCTTCATTTTGAGAGGGTGGCTCTTGATGAAGACAATGACAAGTGAGAGTTCATGTCTTCACTGTCTTCATCTTATTTTTGATTATTTATTTTTGTACTTATTTTTAATTTTTCTCTACACTCATGAAGTTGCAATAATATATGTATTTAGAAAAAGTTATACAGAAGTTTTCTGTTTATGAATGAACACCAAATGAGATCTTCTTCCAGTACAACCTACCATGATCTCAGTCCTTCCTGGATCATTTTTAATGTCACACTTTTCTTAATGTTCTTTTTTGTTCCGTCATCCCTGTCCTAGGCTGATTGTGCGCAGTGGCAATTGCTCTACAGCGCCGCTCCTCTTCGACTCGGATCTGGATGACATTCCAGAACGAGGCTTTGTGAGCGAGGGAATGTTTCTGTATGTGGAGCTCACGGCTGATTCCTCCTCCATCCCACTGCTGCTGGCTCTCCGCTATGAAGGTAAGACAACATGTTACACATTTAACAAAACATATTTCATTACTCTAACCATATATTACTATAAACTAAAAAAAATAAATAACATCCTTCCTCTTCCTCTTTCAGCGTTTGATGGGGAACACTGTTATGAACCTTACCTGCCTCATGGGAATTTCAGCAGCAGCGACATCACCTTTCCACTGGGTACTGTAGTAACCTTCTCATGCTCTCCTGGTTTCGTCATGGAGCAAGGCTCAGGAGTTATGGAGTGTGTTGACCCCAATGACCCTCACTGGAATGAGAGTGAACCTGTCTGCAGAGGTAGGACATCACATATTTACAATATTTGTACACTACCATTCATGAATTTGGGGTCAGTAAGATACTTCTATTCAGCAAAGACATGTTCCTGTGGCTCAGTGGTAGAGCAATGCGTTAGCAGCACAAAAGGTCATGGGTTTGATTCCCAGGGAACACGCATACTGGTAAAAAATGTATAGCCTGAATGCACTGGAAGTCGCTTTGGATAAAAGCGTCTGCTAAATGCATAAATTATTATTATCATAAAATCAGTCTGGCCTAATAATGTGAAAGATGTTTTAATAATTCCTTCTCTTTCTTCTCTCAGCTTTGTGTGGCGGGGAGCTCACGGACCCGGTGGGAACTGTGTTGTCACCTGACTGGCCACAGAGCTACTCGAAGGGGCAGGACTGTGTGTGGCAAATACATGTCAGCGAGGACAAGCGCATCGAACTGGACATACAAATGTAAGTATTTCTATTTGATTGTAACAGTTTGTGTTTAATTCTGTTTTTGGTTTCATTCAATTTTTTTTATCTATTTTCCTATCTTTTGTTTGCAGTTTGAACATCCGCCATAACGACATTCTCACGCTATTTGATGGCCATGATCTGACGTCACATGTGATTGGACAGTACCTGGGTTCAAGAGAAAGGTTCAGGGTTGTATCAGGAGGTTCAGAGGTCACTATTCAGTTTCAGAGCGATCCTGATGACTCCACATTTATACTGAGCCAAGGCTTCCTCATTCACTACAGAGGTACATGTCAAAGGGGTTGTCCTTTTTCTGTATCTTTTGTACTGTAGCTTACAGTGATGCCACTTCCTTTCATTCCTTGCAGAGGTGGAACCAAATGACACATGCCCTGCCCTTCCGCAAATTGAGTTTGGCTGGAGCAGCTCCTCCCACCCGTCTCTGGTGAGAGGCAGTGTGTTAACCTATCAATGCCAGCCTGGTTATGACATTGTTGGCTCTGACATCATCACCTGTCAGTGGGATCTCTCCTGGAGCAACAACCCGCCGACCTGTGTGAAAAGTGAGCCGAGTTATGTTTATCATTGGAGCACAATGATGTATTTAATGGTTCCCTTTGGTTAGTAGACTCATAATTTACTGGTTTGATTATTTGATTAAGACTGAACACACTCTTTTTCCTTCTGGCTTTGATGTCCCTTTAGTCCAGCAGTGCCCTGATCCAGGAGAAGTGGTCAATGGAGCACGCTCAGTACATCCGGAGTCCGGTTTTGCTGTGGGAACAGTGGTACGCTTCACATGTAACCAGGGTTATCAGCTGGAAGGCCCAAACCAGATCTCCTGCCATGGCAGAGACACCGGCATGCCCAAATGGAGTGACCGCAGCCCAAAGTGTGTCTGTGAGTATATGCTATTTATATTTGTGCACATGATGAGGTATGTGGGGGATTGTGTATGGTGGGAGAAAAGTTGAAATCCCACCCCCCACCTTAATGGGGGTCGGTTATTGGATTTTTAAGTGTCGGGGGAAGGTTTTTTTAATGGATTAAGGGGTGTGATGTCAAAATTAGTGTCTATATCAAAATTAATGCGTTCATGTCTAGGCATACATATGATTACCAAAGTTTGAAATAAAAGGACAAACAACATTGGCAACCATAATGGCGAGTGTGAAGATATAAATGACGATTTTAATCAATTGAGATTTGAAATGCGATAGTGTTCAATTACTAAATGATACACTACTTTCAAAAGTTTGGAGTCAGTAAGATTTTTCTTTTTCTTTTATTAAGCATGGATGATCAAAAGTGTCAGTAAAGACATACAATGTAATTAAACATTTTAGATTTCAGATAAATGCTGTAAAAAACATCACAAAAATATTAATCAGCACAAGTTTTCAACATTGGTGATAAATTAAGAATGTTTCTTGAGCAGCAAATCAGCATATTGAATTATTTTCTGAAGAATCATGTGACACTGATACTGTAGTAACGATGCTGAAATTCAGCTTATGCATCACAGAAATAAATTGTAACTGTAAAATGTATTAAAAAGTTATACATAACTGTATTGTAGATCAGAAAAAATGCAGGATGGTAAACTAGAGACTTCAAAAACTTAAAATCTTACAGACCCCGAACTTGTTAATTCTAGTATATGCAGGATAAAACATTGCAGATACAGCTAAATATTTTGTCCCAAGTAGGGCTGGGCGATATAGCTAAACACTGTATCAACGATATGATGTTTCATATTGTTCGGTATCGATAATTATTTGACATTTTTTATAACCCTTTTTTTAAACAAGAGATAGAATTTTTTTTTTTTTTAATTTAACCACTGTAATTAACCCAATTTATTTAGAAAACACAAATATTTTTTGTTTTAACAATCAACACAAAATAAAAATTAAACAAATATCAAATTTCTAATGTTTTATATGCAGATTAATAGGTTAAACGTTTGTCTTGTCTCCCGAGGTCACAGGAGGGCGCAATGAGCAAAAAAATGCAGCACATTTAAATTGTCAACGCAAAGAAATAAATGTCTATAACAAAACCTGCATTACGTCTAAATTAACCCATATAAATCAAACATAATTTTGTAAATTGCATAAACAATTATGAACAAAAACACATCATGTATTTATGCATTGCTTAATACAAAGAGCCGAAGGTCCATTCACACAGACTGCATTTAAAAATATATGAGACGCAGTGAAAGGGAATAAACTTCCACATATTCGTGAAGTGTTTTCTAAAAGTTTAAACTGTTTTAACTTTGCATGACTTTCTAAGTCATGCAAAGCAGTCACTAGCAGTCAAATGACTGCTAGTCATTTAGCAGTCATTTGCAACGAATCAGCTCATGGGAAATATGAATAATTAAACATAACTAGTTGTAATTAATTATGAATAGTTAGATCCGCTGTAGATATTTAGCTGACCTCTCAGGGTCAACTGTCTTGTCAATTCTAAGAACGTTAATTTCCTGGTTAAGGGAAATAACTTTCTTACTGTTCAATTCTACAAAAGCTTGTAGCATAAATCCGCATGATTAAGTGACTCCAGTTATAAGCAAACAATGAACCACGTCAAGTGTGATACAAGTAAGGTTTTATTAACTACATAAACACTTAAACTAGTCTAACATACTACATAAACACATAAACTGGTCTAACATCCTACATAAACACATAAACTGGTCTAACATACACACACACACACACACACATACATACAGTTGGTATAGGAAAGGGTTAAAGCTTAACTCAGTACAGAAAAGTGACATAAGGAATGAAATTTATGGAACCATTTGCATATTCAGCAGATCTACACCTGAGGGAAACGTCAGATTCTTAGTTCAAACACCTTTGTAAAAAGGTGTAAATGATACTTAATTTATCAATTAATAAGACTAAGTTTGATAATTGCAAGTCTCGTCTGTCTGAAAATAGATTCCTGATGCAATCTTAAGGCCCAAGATCTTGCTGAAGTTGGTTGATGAGAAAAAAACAGTTTGCGTCCGAGTAACTTGATGAATGGAAAGGACAAGGCCGAAGCCTGGCACGTAACTTGGGATGTTCTGGAGCGTTGGAACTCACATCTTATCGAAACCTAGCAGGACCTGGGGTGTTACTGGGAGGGTCCCTGGAGCAGGGCCTTTAAGGTCGGAGAAGATCCCCGCCTTTCAAGATGGGCTTGTCCAATGAGAAAGATGGAAATTCCAAGCGGGAGGTGGCAATTGCTGGAGGGTTTTACGACCCTTTGTCTCTAAGCATGGTAATTTGCAAATGGACTTGAATCGAAATTACTAAAGATTCTCAGGACCCTAATATATATTGCCTATGTACCAATATATTATATGCACGCTTGTTTCGATCATAAGAAGGCGAATTCATAGATACTAAGCAAGGTAGGATTACATATAGTGAAAGGATGACAGGAGTGTTTCAATTATAAGCCTGCATCGAACATTTTTTATATCGTTATCGAAGAAGGTGTACCGTCGATAAGTATCGATACCGTTTTATCGCCTAGTCCCAAGTACCAGATTTCTGTCTAATGTACTAACCTCTATGCCACCAATCAACCATATTGCCCTCTATTTTTCTGCTAAACAGTAAAATATGATCCATGCCCAAACCCTGGCGTGCCTGACAATGGCTACCAGACTCTGTACAAGCACAGTTACCAGGCAGGTGAGACACTGCGCTTCTTCTGCTATGAGGGCTATGAGCTCATTGGGGAGGTCATCATCAACTGTGTCCCAGGACACCCCTCTCAGTGGAACAGCCCACCACCCTTCTGTAAAGGTATGTGAATGTGAACTAGTCTAATACACCGAGTTGGCATTTCTATCTGAAGAGTTTGAAAACTTCATGTTTTATTTATTTGCAGTGGCCTATGAAGGGCTACTGGACGATCATAAACTGGAGGGTAACGTTGGTTATCATTAAGTACTATTCATATTGGTTTGATAATTTGGTCCACTATGTCACATAATGATGTTATTAATCTCCACTCTTTGCAGTTTCTCAGTCATTAGAGGCCTCTCATCAAATGCTGAGCGAGAACATTGCATTGGCTATTATCCTGCCAATCATTCTGGTCATCCTTCTGATTGGTGGAATCTACATGTACTATACCAAGTAAGTTAGGCATGCTTGTGTTTCTGAATGCTTTTGTTTTGTGTTAAAGTTAACATGAAATCAAAATTGGCCCTATTATTATAATAAAATATGTACTTTACAATGCGAATGTTCCTGGTCTTATTTTGTATAATTTACGGAAGTTCTAAGCGGCCATGCATTATTTTTTTTTTCCTTCTTGTTTTCTCGTTATATCGACATAACAAGAGTTGTTTTCCTCGTTATAACACTTATTTTCTCGTGATATCGACATAAACGGAGTTTGTTTTCTCGTTATAACGCTTATTTCCTCGTTATACAACTAACGAGAGTTGTTTTCTCGTTATACCGACTTAATTTTCTCGTTATATCGACATAACGAGAGTTGTTTTCTCGTTATAACAACTTAATTTTCTCGTTATATCGACATAACGAGAGTTGTTTTCTCGTTATAACGACTTAATTTTCTCGTTATATCGACATAACGAGAGTTGTTTTCTTGTTATAACGACTTAATTTTCTCGTTATATCGACATAACGAGAGTTGTTTTCTCGTTATAACGACTTAATTTTCTCGTTATATCGACATAACGAGAGTTGTTTTCTCGTTATAACGACTTATTTTCTCGTTATATCGACATAACGAGAGTTGTTTTCTCGTTATAACGACTTATTTTCTCGTTATATCGACATAACGAGAGTTGTTTTCTCGTTATAACGACTTAATTTTCTCGTTATCTCGACACGTTTTTTTTTTTTTAACAAGATTGTTGATCTAACGGTTGCTAAGTAACTACACTCAATCTGAGGACAGTACCATGCGTCTTACTGTGCCTAGGTCTTGATTTTCAGCAATTTCGCTTCGCCTAGTATAAGTCTACCTCAAAAATAAGGCTGTCATCACGGTTGATATTTCCGAGACAGTCACGCTAACATTTGTTTGTGTAATTGCATGTTTAAAGATCAAAGCACCAACACCTGCAAACACATGCGAGCGCCTCAGGATGCCGACGAATTTCTAAAATCTTTTAGACTGCTTGGCTTCACTCACTTTCAATTTTCCTTTTTCTTTAAAGAAAATTATATATAATTTGTAATTTTTAGTAGTCATTATATGCTGTGACTGATATCATGTGCGTTACAAGCTTCTGTTTGAAAAGAGCGTTCATGTGTAGCTATATGTGTATATATGTGTGTGTGTGTTGTGTGTATGTGTGTGTGTCTTGTGTGTTTTCCACAATGAAATGTAGAAAACACAAAAGATTACAACACTGTAGAACATCACTGAATTAAATTAGCCTATACACTTTACATATAAATCACATTTCTTATCAATATACATTTAATGATTAACAATAAAGATTAATAATAAGGAAAAGAGGCACATTACAAATAGCCTACGTCGTTGAAGCCTGTCCTACTGTAGATAAACAGAACATCCCCGCTTATTAACTAACAATAATGTACCTCAAAGAAGCACAAATAAAGATATAGGTGCAAACAGAATACAGTGACGTCAACCTTGGTTTTAATAAGCAGTTATTATTTTATGACACAGAACGCGTTGGTGAAACTCATGCATCTAGCAAGAACTTAATACACAAAATAGTCATATTGATTCAAGCATTTAACATTTATGAATGAATTAAATGTCAGTAGCCTAATGAACAATACTGTACAAATTATAGCGATCACGAGGTCGTTCATATTCTATCCCAAACGCGTACAGTAAAGTGGACATACAGCATAGCCTACAACACCCCATCAGTTATATTCAAGTCAATAGTGCCACCTGTTGGCGCAGTTTTGTAACTTAGAGAACAACTTTTTTTATGTCGAGATCACGAGAAAATTAAGTCGTTATAACGAGAAAACAACTCTCGTTATGTCGATATAACGAGAAAATAAGTCGTTATAACGAGAAAACAACTCTCGTTATGTCGATATAACGAGAAAACAACTCTCGTTATGTCGATATAACGAGAAAATAAGTCGTTATAACGAGAAAACAACTCTCGTTATGTCGATATAACGAGAAAATAAGTCGTTATAACGAGAAAACAACTCTCGTTATGTCGATATAACGAGAAAATAAGTCGTTATAACGACTTATTTTCTCGTTATGTCGATATAACGAGAAAATTATAACGAGAAAACAACTCCCGTTAAGTCGAGATAACGAGAAAATTAAGTCGTTATAACGAGAAAACAACTCTCGTTATGTCGATATAACGAGAAAATTAAGTCGTTATAACGAGAAAACAACTCTCGTTATGTCGATATAACGAGAAAATTAAGTCGTTATAACGAGAAAACAACTCTCGTTATGTCGATATAACGAGAAAATAAGTCGTTATAACGAGAAAACAACTCTCGTTATGTCGATATAACGAGAAAATTAAGTCGTTATAACGAGAAAACAACTCTCGTTATGTCGATATAACGAGAAAATTAAGTCGTTATAACGAGAAAACAACTCTCGTTATGTCGATATAACGAGAAAATAAGTCGTTATAACGAGAAAACAAGAAGGAAAAAAAAATAATGCATGGCCGCTTAGAACTTCCGTAATAACTTACTATTGCACATTATTTCAGAGAAAAGGTCGTTGTTGGTGGCTCTTGGGCTGGAAATTTGAAATGAAATTAATTAAACAACATTCTTAATTGTTTTCTAACATTTCCTAACCCATTTCCCTATGAATAAAATCAAACCTTCCTTGCATTCCTTGCATCAAAACCTTCTTTACAGCTGTTCCTTATTTAGCTCTTCTGCACTAACACCTCTCTCATCGTCTCTTCCTGTCTCTCTCAGTGTGTGTAGGTGGCAGTGGAAACCGTTGTTCTGGAAGTCTCTCTCTCACACCCACTCCTACAGTCCCATAACAGTGGAGTCTGACTTTAACAACCCTCTCTATGAGGCAGGGGTAAGATGCTCACAACCTAGTGGAATTTGTACTTATAAACTGTTAGGATGTGTAACTGAACACCAAGAAATCCAAGGCATTGATTTTCTCTTTAGGGAATCATAGTCTGTTTGCTATCTTCGATCTTGCAGATCTTCCAGCACAGATATTCCCTGCTCTTATTTTATGTGTAGAAATATATAGATGCACTACCATTCAAAAGTTTGGGTTTAATGTTTTTGAAAGAAGTCTCTTAGCCCGCGGTCACACTAGACTTTTCATTCCATCGACTTCCATTCATACGCATGCGAATGTGTCTGATCGGAAGCGCAAGCCCGTGCAAAGATATTTTGCTGTGTTCCAAAGTTCAAGCTTGGTGAACTCTGGCCAGCGAATTTGCATCACGTGACACCGTGTGACCAACGACAGATCGATACGTCACATCATGACCTCATATCTGAGTTAAAACAACATACATTTGAAACTGCAGTGCTGCAGGAAAGTGGAGTAGATTGTATGTTTTTACATTTTAGATGTATTATAATTTGTTATGTGTTGAATTTAAGTTTTTAAAAAGACGCTGCACAGCGTGACGTCACATCACGACCGTTGGAGAAATTGTTTTGCATGCTCAGTCTAGTGTGACCGCGGCTTTATGCTCACCAAGGTTGCAGTTATTTGATCAAAAATACAGTAAAACCAGAAATATTGTGAAATGCTACTTCAATTTTAAATAATTATTTTTCATTGTAATATATTTTCCAAAGCATCATTACTTCAGTGTCACATGAACCTTCAGAAATCATTCTAATATGCTGATGTGTGGCTCAAGAAACATTTATTATTATCAGTGTTGAAAAGCTTAATTGTTTTTGTCAAAATCCTGCTTTTTTCAGGATTATTTTATGAATAGAAAGCTCAGTCATAAATGTCTTTACTGTCACTTTTAATCAATTTAATGCATCTTTGCTAAAAGTATTAATTTCTGTTTTTTTTAAAGCAATGAAATCATATTCTGACCCCAGACTTTCAAACAGTAGTGCAGATGCTGCTGTATCATTTTATTGTATGTAATGTCAATTTATCTGTATTATATTAATTATAATTTTTACAAAAAATAAACAATGCTGCTTGGCTTTAGATGACGATTTTCTGTCGTATTTGCTAGTGAAGTTTGTTTCCCTCTCTGATTGTAGGACACACGAGAGTATGAGGTGTCCATCTGAGACCGAAGTCTTCAAATGAATCCAAATTTTGGGTGATTAAAAAGGAGAAGAAAAGAAAGGATCCTGTTATTTCTCTCTTTCTCTCTCTGCAAGACATTAATTTGTTTTACTAATTAATGACAACACATGCATCCCACTCTGCACAGTCTCTCTCTCTCTTCTCTCTCTCTCTCCTCCCTCTCGGGCGATTCACTGATGTATGCACGTACCAAGTGCGTTTGCTTGTGAGTTGATGCAGGTGCCTGTGTAGTATGTTAGCGCATGTTTACATGTGTGTATGTTATTGGCTGTATATGTACATCAGAGTAATGAAATACTGAAAATAACGAAAAAATAGTTGTATGTACATACGGTGAGTATGAATTCCACTGTCAGGCATGTTTTATAACAGAAGGTCTGGTGCCTTAAGGACTGTAAAGTGATGGAGTGAAAGAACGAGAAATTGAATTGGGAGAGAGAAAGAGAGAGACTTTGACAAAGATAAGTACACATACCTATATAATCTGAAAAATGAAAACTATACTCTCATGTTCCCATGTTTGTATACAGACACATGGCCACACATTCACACGTACATATACATGATGACAAGAACATATTGAATGTAAATATTTTGATTGAATATTGAGTATACAAGCGGATTCAGTGCCAAAATACATCCCATAATGTGACGTCACTTCACGTGCCACTGGTTGCCATTGTATTTCTCACATTATTATGTAATAATGAGGACAATGCCAGCATTTCATATTGTTCTTTGCTGTTTCTTAAGAATCTATTTCTGCTTGATGTTGAATGACCATGTTTCAGAGGAGCGGAATGTCCTCTCGCTTACGGCACGCAACGATTGTATATTTTACCGCTTCAGCTTAAGTTTCATGATCAAGTATACTTACAGTCATTGTTATCAGAGTTGATGTTGTTGCATATGCACTATGTTGAGGAAAATATATACAGAAAAAAACTGCTTGCTGTGATGCAGTAATCGAACTGAAATGCTTTTTATAAATTGCATTTTTTAATTCATTTATTTATTTATCTCATGGTTTCTTGTTAATATGCAGTGAGTTTCGTCTTTTCCACTGTGCCATAGCCAGAGCCCATGTTGTGGAGGGCTTTGTTGCATTGTAGTATTACTTGATTGTTATTTATTTATCAACATAATATACTTGTCATGAAGACATTTATTTGCTGAGATTTAAGATTAAATAAAAGTCTCTGTTGGATGGTGAATGTGTCTTTCATAAATTACATCTTTATGGATAATACATACTGGTATTTTTTATTTTTTTGCTATTAGCAAAATAGCATATAGATAGATATACACAAGCTATAAACATACACACTTTTACGTTCTTGTGTGTGTATACACAATCACACGGTAAAAAAAAAAAAGTTTTTCACGTTCCCAAGACAGAATTTTTTTTAAAAAATGTTTTAAAATTTAAACTAAATTTTGTGTCAGAAGAAAACGTTGATCTTATAAAACTGGCCTTTACGATTGGCTGGCTTCAGACTGGAGGCGGGACTAACTCGCTTGACTGACGTTGAGGTGGGCCAATCAGTCGACGAAAGACACTCCTCGCGAGGGGAAGCAGCCATTGTCAACCCACAACAAGCAAGAAAGAGGAACAAGACAGTCGTGCGGCAAGACAACAGAGGAAATTATGATTTGGTGAAAAATCATGGCAGGCTTAGTGTTATAGATATAACTGCCCGTCGCGAATACTTTATATTTTGTGCACCTTATCGCGGGGACCCAGCTCGGTGAGTGTTTGCTCGTTGACAGCCATACTAATGTTATCAAGAGCTAGCTCAGGGGCTAATAAGCTTATCAGTATAAGACACGTTATGTATATGTGTTTCCCTTTAACCGTCAGTTGTCAAGTTATTAAATGGCCAGTGAACGGTGGGAAATATATTTGGTGTGGTCTAGACGAGGATTAGCGAGATCTCTCAGCTGGAGTTAGGATTTTACTGAATGTGTTGACCTAATTCTGTCCATTTCCTCTGATATCAGTACAGAAACACATCTGTGGCCTCCCCAGTGGAGTGGGCAGATATTCACAAGCCTCTGAGCACTACTAAAGGGGTGTTATATTTGATATGTGTTAGTTTTTAGGGATACCCCAGTGGGATCTTTGGATTCTCTAGTATGACGGATGATAAAAGCATTGCTTTGTATTTCATGTATTATGTTTCTGACTTTCTGGATGTTGTCTTTGTGTTTTCGGATATCGTTACAGTGGTTGTCACAGTTTGGTGGTTGGTGTGCACAGTTTATGACCAGTAAACAATGGTGTACTGTCGCCTTGTTCGCGCATATCTCTGAAGATGTCACAGCATTTGTTAGTTTATTTTGCTCTCATAAAATTTTATGTCTTCTGAACATATGTGAAATCCTGTGAGTAATCACTAGAGATCGCTTTGATGTCCTGCTGGCTAAATTTTCTTTTAAAAGGAATAGTTCAGAGTCAGACAGAAAAGAATGTTTTGATATTATTTTCATAAGTTACTATTTTTCAAACATGTAAGTAGAACACAAAAGATGAGTTTTTGCAGATATTTCGGGACAGTCTTTTTCAAATGAGGACTGGGGCTGTCAGGCATCCAAAATGATAAAAAGCATAGTTAAAAGTATTATAAAAGTATCCATGTGACTTGTGTGCTGTTTTCTGTGTCAAGTCTTTTGAAACCATTTGATAATTTTAAAATCATATAAACAGATGCTCTTCACTGGAAATGTTGCCCTTCAGTGGGAAACCGTTTTAGTTGAACTTAACAGCTGGATTAGTTCAATTCAGTTAATATATGAAGCATTCAGACCAGTTTTATTAACTGGATCAACTGATTTACTCAAAAGATCTGACTCGAGGCTTGAAGGAACAATTTTGTTCACAAATCGGACATGGCTGCTACTTTCATGAACACACAAAAGACTGATTTTTTGCTGTTTTTTGTCATTTGGATGCTTGACCGCTCCAGTCCAGTTAAATTACATGAATGAAAACAAGTATATTCTTTAGAAAGTCTCCTTTTGTGTTCCATGGAAGAAAGAAAATGATACAGTTTGGAAACGGGGGGGGGGGGACCCCCCCTGAGAGAGGAACGATGGTAGAACTATTCCTCAACCACTGCATTTCAGAATGACTCAGTACTGCTTAAAACATCTCATAACAATCAGACCGTAATTCTGTCTGCTCTCTATTTGTGGGCTTTATATCTTTAGGCAGTGAATAAGCAGTATTTGATTTCTACTCCCCTCATGTCTGCCGAGGCATCTGGTTCATCTGGCGGGAATGTGGTGACTGTGTCTGGTTCTGCTGCATCATCCTCCTGCCATGTTCGGGAAGAAAAGGCCAGCAGGAGCCTGGCGGGGAGTAAGTATGTGAAGCTCAATGTGGGGGGAACTCTCCACTACACCACAGTCCAGACGCTCAGCAAGGAGGACAGTCTGCTCAGGAGTATTTGTGACGGAAACACAGAGGTCACCATAGACTCCGAGGGTAAGAAAAAGCATGAGAATGTGTTGTTATACAATACTTTTCAAAAGTTTGGTGTTGGTAAGATCTGATCTCATCATTATCTCATCATTACATGAAGAAACTAAAAAAAAAACTTGAGACAGACTAAATCCAGAAGAACTGTGACAACATCTCCAGGACACTTGAAGAAATATTCCTACAAAGTTACCTGAAAAACTATGTGCAAGTGTACCTAGGACAAAAAAAAACAAAAAAAAAACAAAAAAGGCGTGGTTGTTGCCCCTGTTCCCAAGCGTTATTCTACAATAACAGATGCAGAAACTAGATCAGAGATTTATTAAAGGAATAGTTCAGCCAAAAAGGAAAATTTGATGTTTATCTGTTTTCCCCCAGGGCATCCAAGATGTAGGTGTCTTTGTTTTTTCAGTAGAACACAAACAAAGATTTTTCAACTCAAACCATTGCAGTCTGTCAGTCACATAATGGAAGTGAGTGGGAATCACGGCTTTGAGAGTAAAAAAAACATACACAAACAAAACCAAATTAAACTCTGCGGCTCGTGACGATACATTGATGTGTAAAGACACGAAACGATCGGTCTTTACACATCAACGTATCGTCACGAGCCGCAGGGTTTAATTTGGTTTTGTTTGTGTATGTTTTTTTGACTCTCAAAGCCGTGATTCCCATTCACTTCCATTATGTGACTGACAAACTGCAACGGTTTGAGTTAAAAATCTTCGTTTGTGTTCTACTGAAGAAACAAAGTCGCCTACATCTTGGATGCCCTGGGGGTAAGCAGATAAACATCCCATTTAAATTTTTGGGTGAACTACCCCTTTAAATATTTCTTCACCTGTTTTAAGGCTGGGTGGTACTGGACAGATGTGGGAGACACTTTTCCCTGGTGCTGAACTTCCTGCGGGACGGGACGGTTCCTTTGCCGGAGAGCACACGGGAGCTAGAGGAGGTGTTGAAGGAGGCGCAGTACTACAGGCTGCAGGGTCTTGTGCAGCACTGCCTCACCACATTACAGGTTAGAGGATCCACTGGAGCGTGTTTCTGTACCATCACTGTTGGTCCAAAGTAGCACGTCTGTAGAGAAGTTGAATGCTTCTTTGAGCCAAGGAAGGTGTTTGACTGTTGGTCTGTCACTTTCTAATGGCTTGCTTGATGTTGATGCAGAAACGCAGGGATGTCTGCAGGGGATGTCACATTCCTATGATCACTTCAGCCAAAGAGGAACAGAGGATGATAGCCACCTGTAGGAAGGTGAGATAACACAGCAGAATATTTACTTCCCCCTTAGACCAAAACAACACAAGAAAAATTATCTCTCTTTAGACTGCACTACACCAATTTTGCCTAGTTTTTTGCCCAGATTCAAAGTCTGGAGGAGTTAGCACTTGTTGCCAGAAGCTAGAGCCAGTCGGCAGATATTGGTCAGTTGTGAAAGTTGTGTAGTGTACAGACGTGATTCAAACTATGATTCCATCCAGTCAAGAGATATCAAACGCGTTTGATATTTTGAGCTGATTTTAGAATGCATGTTACCATTTTTTTCATTCATCTCCTAGCAATGTGGCACACTTTGTGTCTTTATGTCAGAACAACATGAAAGTGTAGTAGTGTGTAATTCAGTAGTCATAGTAGACATTTAGTATATAATGTCCAGTTTTGCTCTGTAAACATTTACAGAGTTGCCAAGTGTATGATTCCTGGTGTTTTAAATCTTTGTATAGATTTTAAAGTAAGACGCTACAGGCAAAACAATAGTTTTTTTTCCGTGCACTAGTTTTTAAAATTTTATGATTTTGGGCTATTTTGCTACATGTTCTCTTTCAGGTTTCACATTTAAGTGTTTATTTTATTTTGTTAGACTTTATTTGCGTCTATAGATTAGCACATATTTAATTAAATAATGCATCATTTGCATATTTAAACAACATTTCAGAAAATATTTAATACAAAATAATACAATTAAATTTAATACAATTAAAAAGTCTTAATGTCCTATGATTAATTAGCTGGGGAAGTATAGTGATATCTTTTAGTTTATTTTTTCTGTGATGTCTTGCCTTAAAAGTCATGTAATGTAGTCCAGCCTTTAAGGACTGCTTTATATGGGCATGTAGTATGGAGCTCTGAGGAAAATTACATTGATATTAATAATGGTAATGAGATTTTTGTGGTCTTTGCTTCATAAGCAATCTTTTCCTCATTACAGCCAGTGGTGAAACTGCAGAATAACAGAGGGAACAATAAATACTCCTATACCAGGTACATTCAGCCTCACTTCTTCAGCCTTTTTTTTTTTTTTAAGTTTACTTTTTTGAGTTTACCACCACCTCATTTCAGAAAGCATATGAATCATAATGTGACTTATTAAAATACTATTCTGAATATAAATGAATAATTGTAGTCATACACACACAAGACATGTGGCTCAATGACCCCTTGTAATTATGCCTGGTTACTATAGGAAGCAGTAAGAAAATGATATTGAGACATTTAAATGTTCCTGTCTGTCAAACAGTAGAGCATAGCACTAGCAACCCCAAGGTCATGGGTTAGATTTTCAGGGAATGCATGAATTAAAAAAAAAATGTATGCCAAATATGTAAATGTCAATGAGTGGTGCTGTTTTTCAATAAATTTTACCCTGTTTCCTCAGCAACTCTGATGATAACCTTCTGAAGAACATTGAGCTGTTCGATAAGCTGGGGCTGCGCTTTAATGGCAGAGTGCTGTTCATTAAAGACGTGTTGGGAGATGAGATATGCTGCTGGTCTTTTTACGGCGAGGGACGCAAGATTGCCGAAGTCTGCTGCACCTCTATTGTTTATGCCACTGAGAAGAAACAGACCAAAGTGAGCAAAAGGGACTTGAACTGTCTTGTCTATGTGTATAAATGTGTTTTCTAACTTAATTTTTTCATCTGTTCACATAGGTTGAGTTCCCAGAAGCTCGAATCTTTGAGGAGACACTCAACATTTTGATCTATGAAAATGGGCGAGGCTCGGGTTTGGGAGGCATGGCCTTGCTGGAGTCAGGGGGCGTCTCGTCGCCAGGTGTGGGCCAGTCAGAGGAGGAAGGGGCAGGTGTGGGAGGCGGGGATAGGCGGGTGAGGCGTATCCATGTGCGGAGGCATATTATGCATGATGAGAGGGGTCACGGACAGCAAACTGTCTACAAAGACTGAATCAGAACGATACAAAGACATTGTACTACCAATATGCATGTGAACAATGGAAAAGTTGGTTGAGGAAAGAAAGACAACTTTGGTATGTTTAATACTGCACTGAAAAGGGAGGGGTGGGGGGTAATTATGGGCTAGTTTAGAAATAATACTGAAGTTGCCACAGTGTGGTACAGTTTTATTTTCTTCTGTGAGATACATTTACATGACCTTTTTTCATTTTTTGTTAAATTTAATTTATTATTCAGTTAATTTATTGTCCAGAATTTTCACTTTTTCAAGATTCAATGTGAAATAAGTTGTGTTTTGTTTGTTTGTATGGGCCGTGTGAAAGTTAATCTTTTGGTGATCAATGGTAAACTGTGATGTATGCTGACTTGAGGGGTACATGGTGGAGGTGTCATGTTGTCTAGGACTGTCGGATCTTCTGGGAAACTGACCAAATGTGCAAAGCTTGTTGTTGCAGCCATAGATAGCAGGGAGTCCAGTTTTAAACATCCTTTTTGTAACATAAAAGGAAAACATAACAAGTAAATCATTTTACACAACTGTGCCTCACGATTAGTGTTTAACATTTTCAATGGGCATGCTAATATTTATAAAACTAATATTGTTTTGGTTTAAAAAGAAAAAGATTGCAATAGTTACTAGCATTATGTAACAATACATTATAAAACAGAAGTTTAGATGTGTTAGACTTCTTGCCACACCTGCAGTAAAAAAAATAAATAAAAAAAAGTAATTTTATTTCAGGGTCATTTCTAGACGAAGATTGCTCCTTTGAATCACAGTAGTAGTTACCACTACGGTACAAACCCCTTCACAAAATGATTTATGTTTTATTGACAAATGTAAGCCATAATTGTATGCACTCACTGTCCTAGACCAAAAAACACCCCTTAATTCTGCCAATTAAACTAGTATATGTGGAATGCCGTCCGGATATTGTTTTGGAATTTTATTAATCAACTGGAATTAATATTCCTTTAACATTTTCAATAAAAATGCTTTTTGGTAAAACCCTTGTTAAGTTTTTTTATTTTGTCTTCAAAAATAGCAAGGGAAACTTATTCCAAAGCACGAGAATCAATCATAAAAAGTAGACAGTAGTGTGTATACAGGTATATTAACAGTGTCCAAATGACATTCATACCAGATGAAGGATGAAAATGGTGAATATGAGAAGAGTAAATATCTTTTAAAAAATGGAGCATATAAAGTAGCTGTTTAAGACTTGTCCAACAACTCCATATGAACATATTTGTGACCAGGGACCACAAAACATATAAGGGTCAATTTTTTTAAATTCAGAATTATACATCATCTGAAAGCTGAATAAATAAGTTTTCAATTGACGTATGGTGGTTTGTTAGGATGGAATAATATTTGGCCGAGATGCAACTATTTGGAAATCTGGAATCTGAGGGTGCAGAAAAATCTAAATATTGAGAAAATCGCCTTTAAAGCCGTCCAAATGAAGTCCTTAGCCAGGCATAATTACTAATCAAAAATTAAGTTTTGATATAGTTACGGTAGGACATTTACAAAATATCTTAATGGAACATTGTCTTTACTTAATATCCTAATGATTTTCGGCATAAAAGAAAAATCGATAATTTGACCCATAGTTACGTGGATCACGTTACGCGGAATTGTGCGCGAGACGTAAAGTATTCGTAGCAGGGCAACAGCCAAAGCGCGCTACGAAGGTAGGGCGCGCGCTTAGTACGCACACACCACACATCACACACACACACACACCACACCCCCCACACACACACACACAAAACACACCACACACACACACACACACCCCACATAAACACACACACACACACACAAAGAGTTAAGGCAGGGAAGTAAAAAGTGGCGCAAGTGTGAAAAAAAAAAAAAAAAACATGGCCAAAGAAGAGGACGTGATCCGAAAGTTGTTTGTGAGAGAACTGCACAAGTGTTTGGACCTCAGGTAAACTGCGAGTTGAAGGCAGTATCGAAAGTGCTCTCAAAACGGATGTTATCATCATTAAGTTACATATCAAAGAACGCTATGTTAGTAAGTCAGGGCTGAATCAAACTCGTTGCTTGAGAAATTCGGTAACGCATGTCAGGTCTCACATCGGCTCCTAAATAGCTAGTGTGTGACATGAAGGACAGAAACCGATATAAAGGGGTGGATAGTGTAAGATGTTTGCATGAAGATGGTCACATCGCATAAGAAGCGCTTTAATTAGCAGGTATCGTAAATAAATATGATCAAGGGACACTACAATCATGTGTGACGCAGCTTACGTAAAAGCTTGAAGGAAATACTGTAGTACAGTAGCATGCTTGAGCGGTTTTCCAGATAGAAAGCACAAACATGTGTCTCTGTGCATCACATCACTCGTGTTAATGCACAAGGCACTGTAAAGTGAAAGTGTACTTGTGTTTTGTAACGGTTTGCTGTGTCCAAATGATGTGAAGTGTTAAAGTCATGTGACATTTTTCATTGATTTATATTGGTCAATCAGAATGAGATCTGCTATTGTGCAGTTATTTACATGTTTAATTTGCTGTTACTCTGCCATCTTTCAGTACACTGACTTTAGGCATTCTGCGGAGGAGATACCTGGAAAAGGTGGAGAGAGTCGCTCAGCATCAAGGACAGACAGCTGATGAAGAAAATTGTCGAGGAGGAACTTTTGAAGATGCAGGTGAAGAAGAGATGTTGAAGTCATGTGATCTTAACACCATGCATCTGTCAAAAAACGATATTTTGCTAAGCTTCACCCTTTGGTTACTGGTGCAATGATCTCTTTGAAATAAATCTCTTTAGAATAAATTGATAAACAATTAGTCTGATGTATTCACAGGGTGAGGGTTCACTCTGTACATTCCTAAGTTAAAATTATTTTTTGCATGTTTGTGGTGTCAGTGTCACTGATTGGATGAATGCAGCTCTAGCATTGTGCATCCTTAGTAGACTTTGTCAACTGTACTATCAAGTTTGTCCTGAATTAACGTTTGTGGTTTATAGAGGTAAGAATAAAACAAGCTCTTCTTCAGAATCAGAATCACGTTTAATGTCAAGTACTGCATGTATACATGTACGAGGAATTTGTCTTGGTAAATTGGTGCTTGACAAAGACAACAGAAAAACAAGAATAAATAGAACAATGAGGTAAACAATTTTAAATTAAGACAAGTAAAAGCTATACAATAAGAGCAAGAAAAATTTAGAATTAAAAAATATAAATTACAAAATAAACATTATAAACATTAACTCTACATTTGTGCAGAATTTGTAAAATGGGGCAGTGCACATGTTTACAGTTGAAACTTAAATGGTACATTTCTGAACATTGTGCAAGATGTGCAGTGAGGAGCCAGTGCAAATGCTTACAGTCTGGGATGTGAGAATATAGCAGCCTGAGTTGTGTGTGTTAATGTAACATGTGAAACAACGTGTGTTTTAATGTGAAGTGTAATGTCCATGGGCGTGACTCGTGAGTAAGAAGCCCTGATGAGTCGTGGGTAGTGTTGATAATAGCAGTTGCAGAGGGAAAGAAACTGTTTTTGTGGCGTGCTTCAAAAAGTTTGTGTCCAGGGTGAGATGTGTCAGCCACAATCTTAACCGCCTGCTTCAGGGTCCTGGAAGTGTACAGGTCCTGAAGAGATGGGAGGTTGCATCCGATTACCTTCTCAGCAGA
Source organism: Sinocyclocheilus anophthalmus (assembly GCA_018155175.1). Classification (NCBI taxonomy): domain Eukaryota; kingdom Metazoa; phylum Chordata; class Actinopteri; order Cypriniformes; family Cyprinidae; genus Sinocyclocheilus; species Sinocyclocheilus anophthalmus. Next base: position 36,622 of record JADLZN010001913.1, on the reverse strand, counting down.
GCAGATGACACGTTGCAGTCTGCCTTTGTCCTTGGCAGTGGCAGCAGCAGCATACCAGATGGTGATGGAGGTGGTGAGAATGGACTCAATGATGGAAGTGTAGAAGTGAACCATCATTGTCTTTGGCAGGTTAAAGTTCTTCAGCTGCCTCAGGAAGTACATCCTCTGCTGTGCTTTTTTAATTAGAGATTTGATGTTGAACTACTTGAGGTCCTGGGTAATGATGGTGCCCAGGAAGTGGTCAGAGTCCACAGGATAATGAGGGCAGGTGGGGCTGGATTCTTCCTGAAGTCAATCACCATCTCCACTGTTTTTACAGTGTTGAGCTCCAGGTTGTGCTGATTGCACCCAGACGGTCAATCTCCCACCTATAGGCAGACTCATCCCCGTCAGAGATGAGCCCAATAAAAGTGGTGTCATCCGCAAACTTCAGTAGTTTGACAGACTCGTGACTGGAGGTGCAGCTGTTGGTGTATAGAGAGGAGAGGAGAAAGAACACAGCCTTGAGGGGAGCCAGTACTGATGGTTCGGGGGTCAGAAACATGTTTTTCCATTCTCACATGCTACTCCCTGTAGTCTATGATCCACCTACAGGTGGAATCAGGCACATTCAGCTGGCAGAGCTTGTCCTGTAGCAGAGGTGGTATGATTGTATTGAATGCAGAGCTGAAGTCCACAAACAGGATCCTGGTGTAGGTTCCTGAGGAGTCCAGGTGCTGGAGGATAAAGTGGAGGGCCATGTTAACTGCGCCATCTACAGACCTGTTGGCTCTGTAGGCAAACTGCAGGGGGTCCAGGAGAGGGTCTGTGATGGATTTGAGGTGGGACAATACAAGGCGCTCGAAGGACTTCATTATTACAGATGTCAGGGCGACAGGTCTGTAGTCATTTAGACCTGTGATCCTGGGTTTTTTTGGGGACGTGGATGATGGTGGAGGTCTTGATGCAGGCTGGCACATGGAATATCTCCAAAGAGGTCTTAAAGATATCTGTAAACACTGGAGACAGCTGGTCAGCACAGTACTTCAGAGTGGATGGAGAAACAGTCTGGTCCGGCTGATTTCTGAGGGTTCTGTCTCTTGAAGACTCTGTTAGCATCTCTCTCCTGGATGGAGAGAGACGTTCCTGTGATGGGGCTGAGGGGGAGGGAGCCGTTGAGGTGTGGAGCTCTGAAGAGGCTTCAGCTTCTGCTGTGGTGAAGCTGATGAGCTGATGTTCAAGCTCAAGCTGAAGGCTGGTGTCACGGGGGATGGTATCAGGACTATCCCATTGTCTTTCAAAGCAACAGTAAAACTCTTTCAGGTTGTTGGAGAGTTGTTGGTCGTTAGCAGAGTGGGGGGCTTTAGGTTTCCAGTTTGTGTCCTTTCCAGACAGAAGTGATGTCTTTAGCTGATAATTGCTGTTGTAGTTTCTTCACACCAATTTGGAGTTTTCTGTCGCCATTTGACATTTTCCTCTTATGAATTATGAGGCACATGACTGGGTTGTCTGTTGTTAAGTATCTAGTCATAACATTCTAACACTGTATTGTTTCACACTGGGCAAGTTTGGCACAGCAATGTGGGAGTTAACACTCCAAAAGTAGTTCACTAAAGATGTGTGGGAGATGAGCAGGGTTTCATAACCTGGGCTAAAAAGCAGTGCTAACCCTGATTCTAAATTCTAAAAAGTATGAAAAGATTCTAAAAGTGTGAAATGTTCCTTTACCTGGGGTTAAAAGTGGGGTTTAGAATGACAGTAACTCAGGGTTAAGTGCAGTGTCAAAATTAAAGAAATTAAGCACTTTTAGAGTTGAGGTTTTTGAATAGTGCAGTTTTTGGTGAAAATTTACTCATAAAGTGGTTAGAATGGAAGTTGTTAAAAATATTACTAAATAGACTGGGATGAATTGTAACCTTGCAAAGCATTTTATCAGCAGCTTTTCTTTAAAATATTATGTTATACATAACATGGTTATAATCTGTTATGCAAACTTATTTTGGTACCGTGAACATCTCTACTATAATCTAAATGACTTTTCTTGAGGCAATCAAATGATGCTTTTGCATTTATTTGGGAATGAGGTCGGAAACAGTTTAATGATTTCTGTTTGAAAGGTTCCAAATATAAAAAAGGAAAGAGCAAAGTCTTGTCTGATAATATGGTGAAGAATAATGCGATTTGTCAGTAACATTTTAAAGGGGTCATCGGATGCTCTTTTTGCACAAGTTGATATGATTATTTAGAGTTTTAATTAAAAGTCTATAACATACTTTGGTTAAAATTTCTCAATGTTAGTGTAAAAAACACATTTTTAAACCTGTCAAAATCAGCTCTGTTTTTATCAAGCCATTATAGTCCATGTTGCTTTAAATGTTAATGAGCTCTGCTGGCCCCGCACCTCTCTTCCGAGCTGCTCTCAGAGACTATCGACTATCGACTATCAAACTATCGTGGGAGGGGCCTGTACAGAAGTACGTCATTCTGACAGGAATCTCAGAACAGCCTGGTTTGAGAAAGGGGATTTTAAAAAAGGGATTTAAAAAAAAAACACTGGATGGATTTTTATAATTATAGGATGGATGTGTACACACACACTTCCAACATACATTTATATTCAAACAACTTGAAAAGTGAATTTTGCATCCAATGACCCCTTTAAAAACTGACAACCTTCTTCAATTTCCAGGACAACAGTGATGATGAGCCTCTTATTAAGAGTGTGAATCCTTCAAAGAGCCAGAGCAAAAGGAAAAGGGTGGATGAAGATGATGGGAATGAAGAGAATAAAATGGTGGGAAAGACAAAAAGATCACGACTGGAGGAGTTTTCTCCAGGTAACCGTGTAGTATTTGTTGAGTTTGTCCTTGTTTTTTCTTATTGGATGTTGCGTGAGTAACGTTACGTTCTCTCTTGTCCAGATTCCCCTGACTCTGGAATAGAGAAAGCTATTAACGAGGGAGAACAAAAAGAGGATGAAGCTGAAAGTGATAAAGACACGGGTGAAGACAGTGAGGAGGAGCAAGAGGAAAAGAACATTAAGAAAAAAACACAGAATAAGAGACGGAGCAAACAGAAAGGGGACAGTGAGAAGAAAAAGAAACTGAAGAAGAAAGGGAAGGTGAAAGAAAGTGACGAAGAAGAGGAGTTCAAGGATTCTGATGAGGAGGAGGCAAGGCAAAAACAACCATCGAAAGAAAAGAAAAAGGATTCAGACAGTGTGAAGGAAATCACTGATACACCGGCTTCGAGTGATTCGGAGGATGAAAAAGTGAAGACGCAGAGTAAAAGAAAAGATATCAGAAAAAAGAAGCCAGTCGAGAGGGATATTGTGAAAGAAGTGGAGAGAGAGGTTTTTGGGAGCAGCTCTGAGAGTGAAGAGGAGAATAACAAGAGCGCTAAAAGAAAAAACAGGAGCAACTCTGAAAATGACAGCAGCGGAGACAGTGAAGAGGAAAAAGATCAAAAAGAGGATGCTGCTAATTTGTCCTCCAAAGAGATGGAGAAAAATGGTAAGAATCCCTCAGAGGTCAAAACGGGTGTATGCTTAAACCTTTCTCCTTACATTGCTTATCTCTCTTTTTCTTGACAGAAGAGAAAATACAGGACGGTCAGAAGGAGGCAGCAGAGGACTCTGACTCCTCGTCTCTTCCCTCACTGGAGGACGAGGATGAACAAGAGAAGGACAAGAAGGAGGGAAAGAAAAGTATGACAAAGAAAAAGCGCAGCGAGGAGAGGGAGAACGCAACCAGAGGAAAGGCAAGATGAATTTGAGAACAGCTCACATCACAAAAAAATGACTTTTTCACTACTGTGTGTTATATTTAAGTAATGTCAAACAAGCAAGAGTGCTGTTATTCAACCATACATTACCCTTCAGAAGTTTGGGGTCCAGAAGTTGTTATTTTTGCTTAAGTAGTAAAGACTAAAGTATTAAAGTAAGGACAAAAGCTACTTCTGTTTTTAATGTCTTTTGTAACAACCAGAATTGGTCAGATAGAGAATTTCAGTTTGATTCTCACATAAGGGGACCACATGCTGTCCATGCCCTTTTTTAAACCCAATTTTTGAATTTTATTCCGATATGTATTGATTATAATAACTCACAATTATTTTTGACCATCAGGATGAAGAAAATAAGGCAGTGTCCAGGCTGAAGCGCTACATCGCCCTCTGTGGTGTGAGACGGAACTATAAGAAGCTGTTAGACGGCTGCCGATCAGTAAAGGCAAAGGTGGCTGTGCTGGAAAAAAGAGCTGGAGAAGCTGGATGTGGAAGGTTAGTGTGCATGTGTGAACAGAAGGGGGAACACGTATACAATTTGCTGAATCATCTCAATGCTATGGTAAATGTGCACATGCAAATTTGCATTCCTTCAGTGTTTTTAATCATGTATGTGGAGTAACTAGGTTACCTTTCAGTGCATTTTCAGCTGATGTAAAATACAGTCCTGCACATTACTGAAAAAACAACAACAACTAATATCATACAAATGGCAGTCAAGTGTAATGCACTTTAGAATACACGGTTTGTTTTCCTTTGTACACTGAGAGATTTCTATGTTGCATATGTTATAAAGAATGTCCATACAAGCACACTCTTATTACCTATGAAATATGTCTGTCCCAGGTCAGCCCTCCATAGAGAAATGTAAAAAAGCTCGACTAAAGAGAGAAGAAGCACAGGAACTGGCTGAGCTGGATATCAGCAACATCATCGCCACTCAGGGTAATGATGCTTATAAATTGTATCTACTGTTGGAAACACAGAAGCTGAGACCAGGAGATTCTTGGGGATCTTCAGCAGACTTCTTTATTGAGAACGCACTGTGTGGTGCTGCAGTCATCAAAAGTCTAGCTAAGGCAGTGATGCATTGTAGTTTATATACATTTTAGGGGACAGGGCTTAGAAATGGAGACAAGGCACCTGGGTGACAACCTTAAACAAAGCATGCAAATGAAGTATTCAGGCATAGCAACCTGCCCCATTTCACCAATCCTAATCCAATCAGCATAACTACTGAAAGTCTGGGGCAGAGGCACCAAGTGCCATTACAAATAAAAGGTGAGAGTCTCTGTAATCTGGCTCATTTGACTTAACAATAAAAGAACAGGAACTGGCAGGAACCTCTTGCTACACACTTTAACAGAATCGTTCATCTGATGTCATCATCTTTACCATAAATCTTCACCTTAGTTTTTCAGGTGATTGTATGTCAGGAAATATGACCAGTAGATCTAAGACGGGTTCTTAAATTTGTAATCACACACTACTGTAGATACATTTAAATTCAAGGTCAAAAAAATTCACATGAATGCATGGAAATCTGAGAGTTGTAAAATGTGATTTACTTCATTTGGGGCTAAACCTAATGAAATTAAACTTTGTTCATCAGGACGTCCCAAAAGAAGAGCAGCTGCAGCAGCATGGCCCCCTGCACAGAATGTCTCTCCTTCCCCCTCTGCCTATAAATGTGTTGTGGACTCAGACTCTGATAGTGGAGAGAGCCACAGAAACACAGGGCGCAAGAGAGAAGCAGCCTGGGCCAACCTGCAGGGAATCATCAGTGATGATGGAGAGAGTGACTAGGCGGCAAGTGCCTTTCCCTACAGTCGGTTTCATCATTATACAGTGCATTCCTTAAGTTCACCCACTCTTTAATTCACTATGGAAAAAAAGTTAAACCTGTTCTAATCAATTGGTACATTGGCAAGAGTTTTATGTGTACATCCTGTTATTGTAGGATGTTTTTGGATTTCTTTATAGTAAGTTTGTTCTCTCTATTTGTGTGTTTTACAATTGTTAGTTTGTACTTAATATTTAAGTATCTTAAATGTGTATAGTAAGGTTCGTGTAGCTTTGGAAATAAAATAACATATATTGAATTTGTTTTACATTCTCTCTTCCTTGTCCCAGAAGTGCACTTTGACTTTGTTAATGGCTGTAGGATGTCGATTTTACAATGTAAATAGTGCATTCTCAAAACTAACTTTTTTATTTTATGTTACAGCATAGTAAATTATTATTGCTTGTTTTCAAGGAAGACATCTTATTACATTGCAGAGAACAGCTTGCTTATGTTAGCTCTGATTATAGAAATTCAGACCTTGTGATGAATCTAGTAGTATTATAAAAACAAAATCTCCTTTAATAGCGGGAATGCAGTGGCGATCAGCCAGGGCAGGGGTAGGCAAGTTCGGTCCTAGAGAGCCGCAGTCCTGCAGAGCTCAGCTCCAACCCTAATCAAACACACCTGAACAAGCTAATCAATGTCTTCAGGATTACTAAGGCTATAGGCAGATGAGGGTTTTTCTTTTCCCTCATGACGAATGCGAGTAACATGAGTTTGATTTCTTGTGAGGACCTTTTCTGGTCCCGTCCCCAACTCTTCTACCCTGTCATTCCTGTCTCTTACATAAAAAGCCATAAAAGTAAACTTTGAAAAGCTTTTACAAAAATCATTATTGATCTCCTTGTCTCCTCCCTGTTATATTAAAGGATTAGTTGACTTCCAGAATAAAATGTCCTAATAATTTACTCCTCCCCATGTCATCCAAGATGTTAATGTCTTTATTTCTTTCTTCAGTCGAAAAGAAATTAAAGTTTTTAAGGAAAACAATCCAGGATTTTTCTCCATATAGTGGACTTCAACGGGTTGAAGGTCCAAACTGCAGTTTCAGTGCAGCTTCAAAGGGCTCTACACGATATCAGCCGTGAAATAAGCAAAACAATCGGTCATCTTCTAAGAAAAAATTTAAATGTTTATATTTTTGCTCATCTTACACTAGCTCAACCTCACACATTACATAATCACGTTGGAAAGGTCACGTGTGACGTAGGTAGAAGTACTGACCCAGTGTTTACAAAGCAAACGTGCGAAGAAAGTCAAACGCCCTTTACAAAAAAAGGTAAAACATCGATGTCGGACGATTTTGAAGTTGGAGGAGTTGGAGTCTTTCGGCCTACCCTACATTTTTGAACCGGAGTACACAGACAAAGAACTAACTGTGCGTGACCTTTCCAACATTACGTAATGCTGCGGACGCACATCGAAGATATTGCGCCAACCAATGTATCTAAACCAATAAATAGTGGAAAACCAAGTATACTTGAATAAACAATATATGACTGATCAAGTATCTAAAAACCAATATAAGTTGGTTTTTTTTATTTTTTTTTTTTTTTAACAAACAACTAATATTTGAGCCAATGTATCTAAACCAATATATAGTTGAAAAACCAATGTAAACTTGAACAAACCAATATATACCGGAGCCAACTAATGTAGCTGAACCAATACATACTTGAACAAACCAATACATACTTGAACCAACTAATGTATCTAAACCAATATATAGTTGAAAAAACAATGTATACTTGAACAAACCAATATATACATGAGACAACCAATATATAGTTGAACAAACCAATACATACTTGAACAAACCAATATATACTTGAGCCAACCAATGTATCTAAACCAATAAATAGTTGAAAAACCAATGTATACTTGAATAAACCAATATATACTAACCAATACATAGTTGAGAAAACCGATGTATCTGAACCAATATATAGTTGAACAAACCAATACATACTTGAACCAACTAATATATCTAAACCAATATATAGTTGAAAAAACAATGTATACTTGAACAAACCAATATATACATGAGACAACCAATATATAGTTGAACAAACCAATACATACTTGAACAAATCAATATATACTTGAGCCAACTAATGTATCTAAACCAATATATAGTTCAACAAACCAATACACCCTTGAGCAAACTGATGTATCTAAATGAATATATATGTGAACAAACAAATATATAGGCCTAGTTAATCAAACCAATCTGTAACTGAACAAAGCAATGTATACCTGATCAGACCAATACATACTTGATCCAACCAATGCATCTAAACCATAGTTGAGGAAACCACTGTTTACTAGAACAATCCAGTGTATAAAGGAGCAAACCCATGTGTGCTTGATTAAATCAATGTATCTAAATCAGTATGTCTGGTTAAGCCAATGTATTATAAATCAGTGCATCTGTTATTAAACCAGACTTTCAACCAGTGAACCAATCCATATCCACGCAATACATATGTATTTCCTGAACAGCTTTCCAGAGACTATACTATATAGGTAGCAAATTCCTTGTATTATACAATGGATTCACAAATAACTGTTTACATTTACATTTAGTCATTTAGCAGACGCTTTTATCCAAAGCAACTTACAAATGAGGACAATAAAAGCAGTCAAAACTAACAAAAGAGCAACAATATATAAGTGCAAACGACAAGTCTCAGTTAGCCTAACGCAGTACATGTAGAAGAAAACACAAAGAAAAACAAGTAGATAGAATAGAAAAAATATAAATAGTTAAAAAAAAGAAGATAAATGTAGATAGAGTAGAATTAAAATAAAATAGAAAGTGCTAGAGTTAGAGGGTCAAATAAAGGTGGAACAGATGTGTTTTTAGTCGTTTCTTTTAGATGGTTAAGGACTCAGCTGCTCGGTTTGATTTGGGCAGGTCATTCCACCAGGACGGAACAGTTAATGAAAAAGTCAGTGAAAAAGATTTTGTGCCTCTTCGAGATAGCACAATAATGCGTCGTTCACTTGCAGAACACAACTTCTAGAGGCACATAACTCTGAAGTAATGAATTTAGGTAAATGGGTACAGAGCCAGTGGAGGTTTTGTAGGCAAACATTAATGCCTTGAATTTAATGCGAGCAGCTACTGGTAGCCAGTGCAAATTGATGAACAGAGGTGTGATATGCGTTCTTTTCGGCTAATTAAAAATTAATCTTGCTGCCGCATTTTGGATTAATTGTAGAGGTTTGATAGAAGTGGCTGAAAGACCTGCCAAGAGATCATTGCAATAGTCCAGCCTGGATAGATCAAGAGCTTGAACAAGGAGTTGTGAATCATGTTCTGAAAGAAAGGGCCTGATCGTCCTAATGTTGTACAAGGCAAATCTGCAAGGCCGGGCAGTTTTAGCAATGTGTTCTGAAAAATTCAGCTTATCATCAATCACAACTCCAAGGTTTCTAGCTGTTTTTGAAGGAGTTATTGTTGATGAGCCTAACTGGATGGTGAAATTTTGATAAAGTGATGGGTTTGTTGGAACCACAAGCAGTTCTGTCTTGGCTAGTTTGAGTTGAAGGTGATGGTCTTTCATCCAACAAGAAATGTCTGTTAGACCTGCTGAGATGCGAGCAGCTATCGTCGGATCATCAGGATGGGATGAGAGGTAGAGTTGAGTGTCATCAGAATAGCAATGATATGAAAAGCCATGTTTCTAAATGACAAAACCTAGTGATGCCATGTAGACAGAGAAAAGAAGTGGTCCAAGTACTGAGCCCTGAGGCACCCCAGTATATAGATGTTGCGACTTGGACACCTCACATCTCCAAGATACCTTGAAGGACCTATATGAGAGGTAAGACTCAAACCACTGGAATGCGGTTCCTGAGATGCCCTTTGCCAATAGGGTTGCCAGGGATCTAGGGTTCACCGTATCTAAGCAACAGACAGATCAGTAAAATAAGTATAGAGATTTAGACAGTCTTGACAGTCTTAGGGCTTCAACTGAGAGCAAGGCAGTCTCGGTCAAATGTCCACTTCTGAAGCCAGATTGGTTGCTTTCCAGGAGGTTGTTCTGTGTGAGAAAGGCTGTGACTTGGTTGAACACAATTCATTCAAGTGTTTTTGCAATGAAAGAAATAATGGAAACCGGTCTGTAGTTCTCTAAAAGAGTTGGGTTAAGAGTGGGTTTCTTAAGAAGTGGGGTTATACAAGCCTGTTTAAATGTTGAGGGAAAAACACCAGTGTGAAGGGATGTGTTAACGATGTGAGTGAGTGCAGGTACAACAGCAGGAGAAATTGGCTTGAAGGAGATGAGATGGAATAATATCAAGTGGACAAGTAGTAGGATGTTTAGAAAGGATGAGTTTGGAGACTTCAGCCTCAGAGAATGAAGAGAAGGATGTGAACGAGTGTATGTTTGCTGGTAAGATGTGTTTGACAGTTTGTGGTGTGGTAAATTGTGCACTGAGGTTAGTAATTTTATTAATGAAGAATGTGGCAAAGTCGTCAGCTGTTAGAGTTGATGAAGCAGTGGAGGCATTAGCATAGAATGAAGAGAGAAGTGATCGATATACATTAAGGTCAGTAGGATTTTGTGATTTGCGCTATACTCTTTCTGCTGCTCTGAGCTTAGAACGATACTCACGGAGAACATCAAACAGCCAAGCGGCAGAAGGGGTGGTACGGGCTGACCTGGAAGACAAGGGGCAGACAGTGTCTAAACAAGATGTAAGAGTGTAGCAGAAAGTATCAGTAGCACTGTTAGCATCAAGAGATGCTAACAGTTTAGGGGAAGGAAGCGAAGATTGAACCATAGCAGATAGCCGGGAGGGTGCGAGAGAGCGTATATGACATGTGGAGGGGTATGTGTTGTGTCAGGAACCATGTTGCGGTTAAGAGTGGGGAGGAAGTGATCTGAGGTGTGCAGTGGAGTAATCAGTACATGATCAGTGGAGCAGTGTCGTGTGTTAATAAGGTCCCGTTGGTTGCCTGATTTGTGAGTAGCCATAGTTAACACTCGCTTGAGATCAAAAGAGGCAAGCAGAGTGTGGAAGTCTTCACCCTGAGGTTTATCTAGGTGGATGTTGAAGTCTCCAAGCATAACTACACTCTAAAAAATATTGTTTGGACGCAACAAAAAAAATTAACGCAACAGTTTGCATCAATTTTTTTGAGTTAAAAACTCAACTTCTTCTGAAATTAAGTTCAACAAATAAACTATATTGTGCTATATATACACACGTAGAAAATTGTGTTAAAACTAACAATTACTAAGTTGAATACTCATAAAAATTAAGTTGTTTTTTCACATTGTTTTAAATTTAATTCAATCATAGACACTGATTACAAAAACTACAAATGTATTATATTTTGATGAAACGACACTTAATGATGCCAGGAAACCGGACTTTTAGCATTTTCAACCAAATGCCTTCTGATTGGAACAGTACATCAGACAATGTCCAGTGAGTCTGCAGCGCTCTACTCTTCAGCACAATGATAATCTCATAAAAACCACCAACATAACAAAAACACTTTTAAATACTAATATAACCAAACACTGAACATTAATAAATCTTCTCCTGTTCTGACCTTGAATAGAAATGCATAAAATATGAGTTTATTCTACATTACCGCTCATTATTCAGTCACATGCAAAGCATGCTGGGAACCTGAAACGTGAACTTGAAAAAATGAAGTTATGGAGCTAGTTACATTGAGTTAGTAGAACTTAAATAATGTTTTAAACAAACAAACACAGATATTTAAGTTGAAGTTACACACAGTATTACGTTGATGTAATTATCAACATTAAGATATCAGGACAACTCATTAAAAAATGTTTAAACTTAAAATGTTTAATTAAATCAATAAATTTGAATTTTAACTTGCACTAATGCATTAAATTAAGTAGTGGCAACAGATCCACTGAATTATTTTTTAGAGTGTATGTTCCCATCCTCAGGAAAGGGTTGGAGATTTTAAGTGGGTGGGTAATAGGGGGAATGTGATTCAAAGGAGCTGTTGATACCCAGAGAAGGTAAAGGAATACATTTCCATTCATTAGAGATAAGCAGACCAGTACCTCCACCTCTTCCAGTAAGATGGGGGGAGTGGGAAAAAGAGAAATTATTTGAGAGTGCTGCGGGTGTAGCATTGTCCTCTGGTTTGATTCACGTTTTTGTCAGGGCCATGAGGTTTAGTCTTGAATGACTTGTAAGAGAAGTAATAAAATCTGCTTTGTTTACAGCAGATTGGCAATTCCAGAGACCAATAGAAAAATAAAGTAGTGTATTAGTAGACATAGGCAAAGTGCGCAGGTTGTTAGGATTGCGCTGCCTACAGTGTGTGACGCATGGTTTACCAGTGGTAGTGATAGTAGGGATCTGGAAACACAAAGTAAGAATTGGTTATAAAAACTGAAAACAGAAGGGAAACAAGTAGTAGGAAAGAAGCGAGAGAATGATTCAAAACCGATACTTATGTCCCTTGCCGGTGTCCCTGCTCGGTGGAGTCGATGGTCTTTACACTCTTCGGTCTTCACATGAGGGCTGCTGGACTGCTGCCGCGGTATAGTAAGCTTTTTATATTCATCTAACAAAACTCCAATTGAATTCACTGAACACACTTTCCTGTTTATCACAACAAATGGCCAAGCAAAGCGCACAACACTGACAAGGTACTCGATACAGTACGAGACCAAACGCGATTTCAGCACGTCTCCACACAGTAAACAAAACAAGCGTTTTATGCCAAAATTTTGTCTACCTATGAAACCTGAGATGAGCGAGGCTTCAGACATCATAAATCACATCCGTTTGCAAACATGAATCAAGTTCCGATACAGTACTTAAGTGTTTAATGTGTAGGCTAGTTTTCTGGCACAAGCTTCGGAGCTTCGATGTAAAAAATACAGTACTTTTTTCTTCCCTTTTGTGTTTTATAATAGTTAGTTTGAACTTTGAAATAAGTATCTCAATACAGTGAGGTTTATGCACCTTTGAAAATAAAATAAAATAATAAATGAATTAAATGAAATTGAATTGAATGGAATATGTTTTACATTCTCCTTCCTTCTTATTTATGTCTTTTATGTCTGGATTGGTATAATTATTTCAGAAATGTCCTTTGACTTTGATATACTAGGCTGTATGTAGGGAGTATGTATTTGCAAAGCAAATTCCTAAAATTAATTCTTACATTATTTTATTCATGTTGAGTAAGTGAAAAGAAAATGATTAGTGTGAGTTTCAATAGAAAAAAATGAAATTACATTGCATTAAACTACGTGGTTATAACCAGTTACAAACATTTAGATCTTGAGATGGAGTAATTAGTATTATAAGTCAAAATATCCTTTCATAAAGTGAATAAAGTGTGTTTGTATTGAATCCCATCAACTGTGGTTCACCAGTCTCAAATGTCACTTCTCACAGAGATTGAGGATGTGAATAATAAAAGAGAAACTTATTTCCGGGATGCTTTGCATTCTGCATTATTTTGGCAAGTATCAAATCCATACACCAATGTTTTATGAGACACACATTGTAAATTATTGTAAATTAGAATGGTTTAAAAAAAATGCAGAATTATATAAAACATTGGTTACAACCATACTGATGATTCCAGAATCTAACTGCTAATCAATTTTAAAGTTTTAAAGAAAATATTTGAAATAAAAGTCAAAAACACAGCTGTCATCATCAAAGAGCTGTAATCATAAAATGACTGAGTGAGACTTCAAGAAAAGATACAGCATGCAATGCTGTGTGAAAGTAAAGAAATTAACTCTAATTTGTGGACTACATTTTTGTGTACTATTCTTAAATTCATTATAATAATTATAATCATAATTTCTGTGTACATTGCTGTAAAATATCATGATACTACTAGTTTTGTGATACTGTGCGTTTACCCTTGTGCCAATCCGTAAAGGTGAGGGTGGCGAAACTGAAAACTAAAGCTGGAACAACAGGTTGTGTGAGGGACATGTGAGAAGTCACATGAACATTGGTGAATCTCTATAATGCTATGCCAATCTTGATAATGCTGTGCCAAATGAGACATGCTAAACCGCATTCCTACAGTGGTTGTATACCACCAAGTCAATGCTAAGGCAATTTAACAAACCTTCAACTTCAAGTTTTCCCATTATGCAGAGACAAACAAGGAAAATAGATGTCATGCCAAACAGTGCCATGATGCTAAATATAAACCGAACCACAATTGTAGTGCACAAGGAAGCAGGACAGTAAAAAATATATCAAAAACAATACAAAAGACATTCACAGAAATACACTTTGTATCAAGATACCTGTAGTATAATCATGCTGAACTGAATGTTTTTGGGGCTTTTCCACGTGTTTGCAAGCTGCCTGTTTTATGAGCAACTATAATCACAATACAATATATTTTTCAAGAGTCGAGAAAATCAATACCTTTATTGTCACCTGTAATATAAATTAAATTCTCATTTTGTCCATGCATCTCAAGGAAGACGATAAAAGGACCAAGTAACAAGAAATTACAAAGACTATAATATAAAAGAATACACAATATGTGACAAATCAGGAAAACAATGAAAATAAATAAACAAATACATACATGAATGAATGAATTAGGATGTAGTGCAGGTAATGATAAAGTAACAAATAGTGTTAAGTGTGAAGTAGTGTTGAAATGTCAATGTACACTCTTAAAAATAAAGGTGCATAAAAGATTCTTCACATCAGCGGTGCCATAGAAGAACCCTTTTTGGTTCCAGAAAGATCCATTCAGTCAAATGTTCTTTAAAGAACCATGTCTTTCTTACCTTTTTGTAATCTGAAGAACCTTCTTTCACCACAAAGAACCTTTTGTGAAACAGACAGGTTCTTCAGATGTTAAAGGTTCTTTATGGAACCATTTAGACAAAAAGGTTCTTCTATGGCATCGTGAAGCACCTTTATTTTTAAGAGTGTAAAGTGTAGTGTTTAGAACATTACAAGGTTTGTGTAGTCCATTTTTTAAAAGCAATATAGATTTTTGTTTTTCTTTTGTAACTTAGGATTAATATAGGATCTCAACAAGAGTTTTTATATGTGTTTTGTTGCTTGTTATAATGAATGTTCACACCAACATTCTTTTTACATATGTCTGTCCCATGTCAGCCATGTCAATAAATGCCAGCATCAGTATTTTAAATTTAAAATGTGTATATTTTTTAAATGTCCTAAATGTATGGAATGTGGTTTATGATGCTTTAAACATACAGGTAACCAACTGAATTACAATAATTAAAAACATCACAATCTTATATTTTTATTTCGTTTTATTCAACACAGTAAATGATTAGTACATGCATTGAAAATACAGTAAAATTTATATATGATCACATTGCAAAAGATACTGATTTTATTTGAATAAAATCATATTTAAAAACATCCATGCAGTACACTTGTAATGATGTCAGTGAATGTTCTTTTTTTTAAAAGCATGCTGAACTAAATCAAAGTTTTGTTTCATTATAAACATATTGATGACCCCAGGATCCAATCAGTATGAAGGTTAACGTCAAAGAAAAGATTATAAGAAGAAACACGTATTTCACCTAATAATGAGACTGTGTACAGCAAACTATCATCATGATTACAGAAGTGTATCCATAAAATTATCATGACTCACATAATCTTTAAAAAAAGTGGAAGAAGATGAGAGGTATGATGGAGAAAGCGAGAGTAAGGGAAAATGAGAGGAGGTTGACTGAGCCTCCATCAATCACAGAAAGAATGAGGGGGTATGAGACAAATCCAGGCTCGCTGCTCCTTGTGTAACTGCTGATCCAGTCCTGATATTCAGACACCCTGACATATACAGCAGGATAACCAGGTTCAGCACAATAATGAGAATAGACTGCAACTCCAAACTGAATCCATGTGAAGCCCTGCCTAGTGACCAGTGGACTTCCAGCATCTCCCTGCAGAGACAAACACTTTATATTTACACCTCTACAGTAACAGAAGTGATGCAGTAATGTGGTACAGAGACACAGAAGATGAAGCAAGAATGAGATAACAGTTCTAGTCTCTGAGTTTTATAGAAAAATACATGCATATTGGATAAACAGTGCCTGATAAAAATGAATGACTGATGTTTTACCAAACATGGGGCTTTCTCTCCTTCATCTAAAAATCCAGCACACATCAAGTTGTCTGTAATGATGCCTCCATAGGCATCATTACATTCAATGTTGTTCACAACAGGGGCCTCCACTTCCTGCAGTATGTCAGGAAACTTGATTTCTATCACACAAAATAAAGATACAGATCAGTGGAAACACCATGAAGGGCATTATGTTGTTCCAGAATTTTAGAACCTCGATTGGGTGTAATTTTGAAGTAACGTTTCTCACCTTCGTTTAGGCCCCATCCAGTGACCCAGCTCTCTGTACCAGCAGCAAATACACTACCAGCAGCAGCCAGACAGACTGGCTTAATGTAATCAGTGAAAGGCACAGAAGAAGAGAGCTGGAGCATTGCTAGACTGCTGTCAAGACTGTTATATTTAGGATGTTTGATGACTTTAATCACTGACATGGATATCTCATGTGGGTTTGAGCCGTTTTGGGTCAGACGCCCCAAGTAGATCACAATGTCAGACACCCTGTTACTGTAAATACAAGTCAGTTTTAATTTCACTATTATGAATCCACATCTTCACTCTAAAAAATGCTGGGTTGTTTCAACCCAATGTTGGGTCAAATATGGTCTAACCCAACTGTTGGGTTAAATTTTGGTTACATTTTTAAATTAGCTTTTTAATCCAACAGTTGGGTTAGTCCATATTTGACCCAAACATTGGATTGAAACAACCCAGCATTTTTTAGAGTGTATATGTACACTTTACGATATTTGGACACTTGAAATTCATAAAAACATATGATAATATTAAACTTGGCCACTTCGTACTGTAGGACACAGTCAACTGCAGTCAAAACCCATTCTTCATTGATTAGCGTCCCGCTGCACAAAAAGCTTCCACTGGACTGACTGTGAATGCTGGCTTGCCACGGCCAAGAGCCTGCCGTTGCATTCTCCCCTCCAAAAATCTTGGTGTTGAGGGGGGCTTGACCACATACTGGTGAGAGAAAAGATCACATGTGAGAATTCTATGTTTACACAAAAAACTACAACACATTCAAAACAAAACTCTCTGTGTGACTGAAAATGAGTTTGAATCGTGACAACTTACCATCTAACTGACCCAGGCAGCCTATTAGGAGAAAACAAATAAAATAATTAAACTCCTACAATATATACTAAACTATATGCTACTAAATGTAGATCTTCAAGTAAAAATATGAACATACTATTCAAAATGATAAAAAGAAATGACTAACTTTAAATAATGGTTTACTTTTCCTATAGATTAATTTCTATGCCTATTCTATTTGGGTTTAGTTTTGAGTTCCCTGTTCCTATTTATTTCCTGTCTTCCCTGTACAGTTTCACTCTCTCCTAGGGCCCTTTCGTCATCACTTCTAAACGTTACGCGTCGTGACTGATGAATTGGGATCTCGCCCGAGAGCCCAATCACCTTCGAGTGCTAACTAAACAAGCCAATGACAGTTGGCGTGCGTGTTTCGCGTGCAAACGCACATCAGCTTTTCGCTTCGGAGCCGAGCCTTCTACAGGACAAATCTCCGCGAGTGTTCGAGAGAAACAGCTGGCGTTGGTGTGACGGCGTATTGCCATCCAGGCTGCTGAAACCTCGGCGGGCTGCAGCTTCCATTCTGCTGTCTCGCCGCGACCTCCCCTGGGCGCTTCAGCGCTCTCTCTAAAAGAGTGTTTCCTTCTAAAAGAGCAATTTCTAAAAGAGCTTCACGAGCGACGGGCGTCTTTTTAAAGATGGCTTCTCGCTCGTGCGTTTCTGGATGTGGTCGTTTCCTGCCTCCATCTGACGGTCATGACCACTGCCTCTCGTGCTTGGGCTTACATCACGCTGAAGCAGCGCTCATGGATGAATCATGTTCTCATTGCAGGAACAATGACCATCGCTACGTTGCGGTCTAGTACCGCTTCATTAAACGGGGGGTTCTGCCCTTGCCCTGCCCCTCTAGCTCCCTGGTTCCAGGGCTACTGAGGGTTACAGTGAGAGCTCCCCGTCGAGTACGTCTCCGCGGGCCTCTCATTCCTCTAGCATGTCGCACCACCTGGTGTTCCTGGACGAGTGTGCTGGATCCTCGGACATGGCGGTGTCCAGCATCTTGTGCGGTGCACAGGCGGATGACAGGATGTCGATCACTGCATCGGGGGATGAGCTAGGCTCTGGAGATGAGGACTCGGCTGCGCTGCCTTCGTCAGGATGAGTGGCGTTGCCCGAGTCAGATCCATAGCTGACCGCTATGCTTTCCCGGGCCGCCGAGAGTGTCGGGCTGCACTGGAGGCCTCCGCCTTCTCCCGAATGCTCGAGGCTGGATGACTGGTTCCTGGGGGCCCTCCTGCAAGTCCACCAGGCCAAGGCTTTGAAGCAGTTGCACGAGGGTGGTGCTGATTCGGGTGGGCTGCAGGAACTGCGCACGGCGACGTACCTCGCGCTAAGGGCGACGAAAGTCACAGCACAGGCCCTGGGTCAGACGATGTCCACATTGGTTGTCCAGGAGCGCCACCTATGGCTGACCTTGGCGGATATGATGGAGGCCGACAAGCATCGCTTCCTGGTCTCCCCGATCTCCCAGGCCGGCCTATGCGGCGAAGCGGTGGAGGGCTTTGCCCAAAAGTTCTCCGCTTCTCCACTCGCGCAGGCGGTTCTCAACTACCTCGACGACTGCTCATACTGGCCCATTCCCCGAGCGCAGTTTGTGCAACCGGGATATGGTTCTCTGTCACTCAGCCTATTGGGGCTTCGGGTCAAGTGGTAAAAGAGCCAACTCTCCCCGGTGCAGAGGATCTCTTTTCTCGGCATGGAGCTGGACTCGGTCAACCTCTCTGCACGTCTCTCAGTAGAACGTGCACAGTCGATACTGTCTGGGGTCCTTCCAGTGCAAGACGGCTGTTCCACTGAAACAATTTCAGAGGCTCCTGTGGCATATGGCACCCGCAGCCGCTGTCACGCCGCACGGGTTGCTTCATATGAGACCACTTCAGCGTAGGCTTCACGACCGGGTCCCGAGATGGACATGGCGACACGGCACATACCGGGTTTCAATCGCCCCGTTCTGCCGTCAGACCTTCAGCACTTGGGCAGATCTTGCCTTTCTTCGGACAAGGGTGTCCCTTGGGCAAGAGCGGGCATGTTGTTTGTCACAGATCCTCGTCGGGCGGTGTGCCACTCATGTATGCAGCTGCGGGGCTCTGGTCAGGGCCCCGACTGCAGTGGCATATCAACTGCCTCGAGTTGCAAGCAGTATGGCTGGCTCTGCGCTGCTTCAAGTCGCTGCTACGCGACAAGCACTTACTGGTCCGTACGGACAACATTGCGACCGTAGCGTTCATCAACCGTCAGGGCGGTCTACGCTCCCGTCGCATTTCGCAACTCGCCCGCCACCTCCTCCTATGGAGTCAGAAGCATCTGAGATCACTTTGTGCTGTTCACATTCCTGGGCTGCTCAATCGTGCAGCCGACGAGCTCTCACGTCAGCCCGCCCTTCCGGGAGAATGGCGACTCCACCCCGAGACAGTCCAGCTGATTTGGAGATGCTTTGGGGACGCTCAGGTAGACCTGTTTGCCTCCCCGGACACGTCCCATTGCCAGTTGTTTTACTCCCTGGCCGAGGGACTCCTCGGCACGGACACACTGGTGTGCAGCTGGCTTCGGGGCCTACGCAAGTATGTGTTTCCTCCAGTGAGCCTTCTCGCACAGACACTTGGCAAGGTCAGGGAGGACGAGGAGCAGGTCCTCTTGGTAGCGCCATATTGGCCCAGTCGGACTTGGTTCCCCGATCTGATGCTCCTCGCGGCAGCCCCTCCTTGGCGAATTCCTCTGAGGAGGGATCTCCTTTCTCAGAGAGGGGGCACCCTCTGGCACCCGCGTCCAGACTTGTGGAATCTCCACTTATGGTCCCTGGACGGGATGCGGAGGTTCTAGGTGGGCTACCTCCAGCGGTAGTAAACACCATCGCTTCAGCTAGAGCCCTGTCTACCAGACACTCTTACAGGCTGAAGTGGAACCTGTTCGTCGGTTGGTTCTCTTCCCACCGGAAGACCCCGACCTAGATCCCGATTCGAGTCTTCTTTCTTTCCTGCAGGATGGGTTGAGCCAAAAAAAACTGTCTCCTTCCACCCTGAAAGTGTATGTTGCCGCCATTGCGCGCATCATGATGCAGTAGACGGTAAGTCTGTGGGTAAGCACGACTTGGTCATCAGGTTTCTTAGGGGTGCGAGGAGGCTGAATCCTCCGCGCCCTCACCTGTTACCCTCTTGGGATCTCCCCTCGGTCCTGACGGCCCTGAAGGAGGAGCCCTTCGAGCTCTGCAGTCAGTAGAGCTTAAGTTTCTGTCATTAAAGACAGCGCTCCTCACCGCATTGGCCTCGGTCAAGAGGGTAGGGGACCTGCAGGCATTTTCAGTCGATGATTCATGCCTAGAATTCAGGACGGGTAATGTTGTCCTGAGACCCCGGCCCGGATATGTGCCCAAAGTTCCCACCACGCCTTTCAGGGATCAGGTGGTGAACTTGCAAGCGCTGCCCCGGGAGGAGGCAGACCCAGCCATCGCTCTGCTCTGTCCCGTTCGCGCTCTGCGCATTTACGTGGACCGTACGCGGAGCTTCAGGACCTCAGACCAGCTCTTTGTCTGCTTTGGAGGTCAGCAGAAGGGAAAGGCTGTCTCCAAACAAAGACTTGCCCATTGGTTAGTGGAGGCTATAGTCTTGGCATACCAGGCCCAACGTTTACCATGCCCCTCGGAGTGAGAGCTCACTCTACGAGGGGAGTGGCATCTTCTTGGGCATTGGCACGGGGGCCTCGATAGCAGACATCTGTAGAGCTGCCGTCTGGGCGACCTCCTAACCATACTTTTTTTTTTTTTTTTGGCGCAGATTCTATAATCTCCGTGTAGAGCCCGTGTCCTCTTGTGTACTCGCCTCAGGTAGGCAGTAACACCGGACCTGCTCGGTGTCGATCACGCTTGCTGCGCCATTCCCCTCTACGGACCGGATACGTGCGCTTTTGTGCTCCTCAATCAGTTCCCCATGGCAAACCCTGGTGGAGTTCCTCCCGCACCCTCGGTGGTCAGGCGTGGCGGAGTGCCAGACGCCAGGTCCAGCACTCGTGTTTATGCCCAAGGTCAGCCCTTGTGCTGGTCTAGGTGCCCGTGTGTAGTGATTCCCTCTTTGGGTGATCCCACATGTGTATTCTTCCTCGGTACGGCTCCCCTCACGGTAAGCCAGTGTCTTTCCCTGGCAGTCGTTCACTGCCATCTCTGCTGCGTAGTGATCTCACCCCACGCGGGTTGAGTCTACCGCAGGGACTTCCATATGTACTACTGCCCTGGGCCAGTCCATATGTGTAATTCCACATGATACCTCATATGTGCAGGATGTGGCTTCCGTAGCGTTCCCGAATTGGTACGCTTCCCCAGTGTTATCCAATGTAACACTGTATGGAACAGCAGTGGCGGACACCTCTGCCTAGCTGCTGTCCTATCTTCCGCCCGGGGGACTTGCCGGCTTCCGCAGGGCACTTGAGGGGGTCAGCAATAGTGGCGTTTTTCCATACGGATCCCAATTCGTCAATCACTGACGTAACATAGAACGTGACTGACTGAAAGAGAACATCTTGGTTACTTGTGTAACCCTCGTTCCCTGAAGGAGGGAATGGAGACGTTACGTTCCGTCGCCCCCCCGCCCGCACTCCCTAACCTGAAACCCCCCCAAAACGGAAGAGCCCCCCCCACCCAACTGGTTGCTGTACCACCGCTGTGCGGCCGGGGCACGTAGTCTCGGCTCCGAAGCGAAAAACTGATGTGCGTTTGCACGCGCTCTCCTTTTATACCCGCGCTGTGGGGCGGGGTGCCCGTGGCGAAACACGCACGCCAACTGTCATTGGCTTGTTTAGTTAACACTCGAAGGTGATTGGGCTCTCGGGCGAGATCCCAATTTGTCAGTCACGACTGACATAACGTCTCCGTTCCCTCCTTCAGGGAACGAGGGTTACACAAGTAACCTAGACGTTTGTTACAATAGATACCTATTGTGTCCATCTACCCCTTGTTAGCTCTCTCGTTTAGTATCTATATATATGCTCCATTTACATCTATTTAGTGGTTGTTCTGTTCTTGCGTTTGTTATTTTGAGTTATTGTTGATTAAAGTTTTACTGCTGTAACTAGATCCTGCTTAAACTCTTCCTTGCTTCAACCACCATGACACCAGTTTTCACATTCAGTGCATTTAAGCATTCACATTCTGTGCTTAAAATATATTTACAATACAATCTTTTTTGATGAACATTTTACAAAATGAGTGACAAGTTTTTGTTTGTTTTTCATCTTTAATCTGAGATTATTATGCTTTAATAATATCTTATAGATTTTAGATATTAACTAGGGATATACAACAAATCAAACAAACATCAACAATGTTTTCTTAATAGCATAATATATAACTATATATATATATGAGATTGTGTGAGTTATATGCAAAGATTTATAAATAGGTATTCAATTCTTTTTCAGAATGAGTTATTCAACACATTGATGTTAAACATAAGTAATTTAACAAAAGCTAATTATTTTGTGGATGTACCTGCTATGTTGAGAAGTATGGCTCCGGCCACACAGAAGACTGTGTTAAACTTCATTCTTCTGTTCTGGTGTGTGCTGTAAATGCTGTTTCTTCTGCTGTCAAGTCTCTAATGATCTGTGAAGTATGAGTACTCCTGCCTTCATCAGGAGTTTTTTCTTGCCTCCACCCCACCTGATGTTCTCACACTCCAGTCAGCTGTTGGTATTTACAGTGATGATTGAAACACATCACTTTATTACTAATCTCATTTTAGGATTTTTGATTATATAGAAGACTTACTCTATATACTGAGTAATTTAACTTCTTATTGTCACATTATACAATTCTACCGTGTTTTATAAAAAGGAAAACAAAAAGACTGTGTCAGACAAGACCACTTCTCAATACAGAGACCCAATACAGACCGCTTGGCTACTAAAACCAGAGAGGGATGCTTGCGTGAAGGTTTTGGCTACAGAGGAGAAAGACGCTGCTAATTTTTTTTGCATCTAAAGGGCTTTTAACTAAATTGGAAATGCGTTATTTTAACTGCTAATATGTAGTTAGCCTACCCTTTGCATTCCACTGGGCAGCGTCTCATTGCACACACGTGCTGGGTTTTTAAGATGACCCTTTCAAGAAAATAATTTCAGCATTTAAAAATGTATATTGAGACCCTGCACTCTTTCCTATTCTGCATCCCTTCACGTTTTAAGACACAAAAAAGTGCTCTGTGTGCATGGTTCCTAAGGTTTTCCCCAGAGATTGAATATTCAAATCTCAACACAGTCAGATGAGATCTGGTGATGTATAGAAAAAATGATCAAATGAAATAACCTTTAGTATCATTATTAATAAAGATGGAAATTGGCTTTATTTGAAGTTGTCAAGTTACAGTGCAGTTGATCAGACCCCCGCAGCACCACTGTTTCACCTCTCCTTGGTCAAGTTATCTCTCAAAAAGCAGGAGCACCTGTATAGTCTAAACCACGCTCATGACATTATTTCTGTTTATCTCTCTCTCTCTCTCTTTTCTGTTTCATACTTTTATGAGCCATCCAATAGAAACAAATCAGGCTCTTGTAAATTATGTAATATAATGGCATGTTTATCATTCATAAATCACAATATTGAACATTTCTTTTTATTTTGATTCACATTTTTATTTACCTTTGAATGGTTGTAAATGGAGAAAGATGGATTTTGATGCTCTATTCTTGAGTAAAGTGGGATAGACAATAGTTCTTCCTTGTGTTTAATTGTAGCTACTTATTTAACAACATTTAAGTAAATTATTTTGGCAGTACTTGCAATGGACAGGGATTATGGATGCAGTTAAAGCGATACAAGAATACGGAACTTGGACAACCGATCAATTGCTATGATAGACAGACAAAGAATTGACTAAATGAGTGGCTTTAAACTTTACACTCGCAGCTTCTCCAGCTCTTAAAGCTTAAACTGTCCTTATTCATAATAAACAAGAACTAATTTTCATGTTTATTATATTATAGACTATACTTAAATCCATTTATGCATAAATTGTTGCATTCAAATAAATGTGACAGTTTACATAATGGTTTTATGTTTTTTCCTCTCACAGAAACTCGTTCTGCTTGTGTTTCATGAATAATGTGTGAACGTATTTTGGCACGTTGACATGTGATGAATGATCTTATTGCTTTGTCAAACCACGCATGTGGAAAGTTTATGCTTTTTGTCAGATTTGCATATATGCGTAGGCTATTCATTCAATAATGAATGGAATGATGTTTGAATAATTTCCTTGTTCTGCTTGTGTTGTTTGATATGTGCACTTGTATGTTTATGAAAAAAGCAATACCATAATACAGGGTAAATGTCAAAATAATACACCTGTGTGCTCATCAGGCCATCCCAAATTAAGAGCAGCAACATGCAGAGAATCAGTGATGGAGAAGAGACTTGATGGCAAATGAAAAAAAAATTTTTTTTGGGTGGCAAGGTATTTACACATCCAAATTGTATGAAATTTGTTCATGCTCTAATAAGAATAAAGAATGAATGCACGGTTCACCTTTTTTTGACCTCCTTCCTTGCCTGAGAAAGTAAAACTAGGCTATGTTGCTTGCATTAAAAAAGGGAGATCTCCAAATCAGATAAAAATGCATTGTACAGGATCCCAAAGTTTTTTCTTTTTTCTTTTTTTTGAGATGACGGACTAATCGATTTATGAAGATGTCTTAAAGTCGGCATGAAATCAAAATTGACTTTATTTACTTTACTAGCGCACATTGCTAGTAATGATGTGAACAATTAATCCGTGATTAACAAGTTAATCCGCTGAAAAAAATAGTTTGTCTTCGTAATCTTGAATCAGAATCTGAACATTTACTTCCGCTCTGGAATGGCATTCCTTGGCATTTTTGTATTAATTATATAGAATTCCAAGTACCCAAACGGCTCGTCATACCACAGCCATGTCAGAGGGAAGTGGCTTTATTTTGAGGTCAAAAACAGGATTTTCTACCATTTAAAATACAAAAGTCTATTCATAACGATCAAATATATGATGTAAATGGCATAAAAAAACAAAATGCCAAATAATTATTTTAAAATATATAATGAAAATAGTGGTCCCCTGGAGCTGTGTCACTGGTGTTACCGTTTAACAAAAGTATTTTATTTTGAAATAAAAAAATCACACTAATGACATCACTTGACTTCCTCCTATTTCCTGAAGATCTATGAAGAAAGGCCCATGTGAAGTCCACTGTCTCTTCAGTTATCAGAAATGTTCTCGTTTATCTCATGATTTCATATGAAGCTTTTAGATGACGTCACTTGTGTGACCTACTTTATTGTAAGAGAATTGTAAAAAAAAAAACTAGAATACAATTGGATTAAATTCCTTAATTTAGAAAATATACCATGATAGACAACATGTAGTTTGATACCTAGCAGGAGCCATTTTGTAAAATGCTTTTTTCATGAAATTGTCACTGGTGTTACTGTCACTAGTGTTACCTTCTTTATGGGTAACACCAGTGACTCCCATTTTAGATAAACTTAACTCAAAGCTATTAATTTAGTTATTTTGCATTATTTCCCCCCCCACCCCCCCACAATCACCAGATAGTCACCCAGCATTTAAAAGTACACCAACTGACCTGTTACAAATACGAATCACCGGTTAAACTGTGAAACATAGGTTATAAAAGTGCCATAGCATACATACCAACCACTCCCACACACACACTCTCTCTCCCTCTCTCTCTGCTTCTCTCTCCTCGCTCGCTCACAAATATATCCCGACACAAACTCTAACCTCTCACAACACACACACCAGCACACACTCTCTCTCACACATACCACACACACACCCACACACACACACACACTCGCTAACATTCTACACACACCCACACACACACACACAAAACCACCCACACACTCAGTCACCAAACGGGACAAGAGGCCCAGACAAAGCAACACTCTCTCCCTCTCTCCTCTGTCTCTCCTCACACACTCCGCTAACCCTCTCACATACACACACAAGTACACACCATTTACATTATCATATTCACCTCTCTGATTATGCTTCCCTGATTTTTCACACACAATACTCCACTACCCTTTTTGCACTACGCTTTTTTCTTTCCCTATCACCTATTCTTCGTTCACAATTCACCAACACACAGAAAACGAGACTACAGTGAGAAAGCAAGAGAGAGGAAGAAACAAGCTAAGGTTGAAATGGAGTCAGAACTTTTTTTCAAGAAAATATTCGTGCTTTACAGCCAACTACACAAGGGAGGATACACCATAGGAGAGACCACAAGGAAACAAAGGGGAAAAGACACTGAAAGACAAGATCATCACTTGAAACTGAGATATGAAAAGGTGAAAGAAACGTAACATCAATTGAAAGTAAAAATTCATGCATGTAACAAACCTGATTAAAATAAATAAAACATAATCTCCTTATTTGTTGCATTATCATTATTTTTATGTAACTCTGACTACATGTGCTGAAGAAAAGAGAGAAATAATATTTCATAAAAACCTTTAAAATTGCCAAAGAAGTAAGGTAACACCAGTGACAAAAAAAGGGTACATGCGGTCTTTAAATAAATATACAAAAAATATAAAACATAATTAAGCTGTCATTTATGTGTATTCATAAAGTCAAAAGATGATATAATAATGTTGTCTAAGTTTAAATGTTAAAAAAAGGAATACACTTTAAGACATGTTGCCATTCCAAAAGTGGACGTTTCTGTAGAATGCCCCATACATTTAGACATTTGTGTCCTGGTCAAATATAATTAAACTGAAAATAACCCCATATTCACATTGTGTCCGCTTCTATGGTCGCAGGAAAATATGGAATCGCAGGAGAAGGTCCATAAAACTCAAACTTGAATCAGAAACGCAGGAGTAAAGGCATGGAACGAAGCATAACAGCACTGTGACTGAACAGTGAATGAAACTGGGGAACAGGCTTAAATAGGAAACACAAACAGACTTATTTTAAACACACACAGGGGCCCGTTTGTTCTTCGTACGTCGCTTATTACATCGAGATGAAATGTCACATCCAAGATCTGGCTAATTCGGTCGTTCTTCAAACTCACCTGTTGTTGAATAATGTAAGTAATGTCTGTATTGAGTTTATCTGAGATAATGGCGCTACGTCGTGCATGGGTTGTTTGAAAGGAGTTATGTCTCGATACTCGAACCACGATCACAATGCAAGCTATTGGCTGGCGGCAAGACAGCACCGTATTCCATATCATATAATAAAAAAAGAGACAACCTGAACTAAAAACTTGACAAATTTTTCTGGACAGGCTGTACAGGACGGAAGCCCTCCATAGCGTACCGTTACCGGTTCAGGGACCATGGCGGTGTTGGTAGTTCCAAGGGACCGGGGGCCGTTGAAGCCTCTGGTTGCCTTGTCCTGGGAAACTAGCCCATCACTATGACTTGGAGATGTTGCCTCTCCCCCAAAATTATTTCTTGTTGAAATGCTCCCTCAAGAGGAAGGGGGGGCTGAAGTTAGTATTCATGGGGAGCCCGAAGACACCGCCACAGCTGTGCAGGCGGTGCTGAGATCTCCCCGGCAAGCAATGAACACCAAGGCGTGCAGGATGGGGCTCAAGGTATGGAAGAGTCAACTGCCAGATATTGGGTTTGACCTCATGGTCCTTTGAAAGTGGGCAGACATTCATGAGCGACCTCTCTGTCATTTCAGGCATAGAGAGAACTCAGAGGGGCCTCCTTGGCATACTAGGCCTCCAGTAATTGTTAATTTTGTCATCTATTTTCATTTTAGTCTTAGTCTTAATCCCGGGCTAAAATGTTCTTGTTAGTTTTTATCATATTTAGTCAACCTTATCCTATTTAGTTTTAGTAGACTAAAAGTCTCAACATTTTAGTCTAGTTTTAGTCTAAGAAAACCTGAAGTATTTTAGTCTACTTTTAGTCAATGAAAACTTTTTTAGCAATAAGATTATTATTAATTGACCGTACAGCAGTATTAATTTTGGCAACCATTTTTTATTTAGTCTTAGTCTTACTCAAATATACATTTTAGTTATCATATTTAGACAAACCTGTCCTGTTTTTGTTTATTCAAGTTTAGAAGTCAGGAAATGTATGAGCCTTTAGTCAGTTGTAGTCAAATTCGTCATGCTGGTATAATGGTTACAACTGACTCAATTATTTGTTGCTGCACAATTATAATCGTAACATTCTCGTTGAAAAAGAATGCTTCTAATTATTTTTCGATGGCAACGGGAAAAAACAGTATAACCCAACATGGCAACTTGTAATAAAATAATCCTGATATATAACCTACAATTTTATAATATAGCCTAGTTTGATATATATTGGGTGTTCGTCGAAGATGCCCGTGTTTACAGCTCCGTAAAATAACCCACTGGAAGCTCTGTAGTTTTGGTGTATAGGCCTATAGATAAAAATATTAAAATTAAAAACACACAACATTTTGAGTTACTTCCATTTCTAAAAAAATAATGTAGGCCTAGTAAATTGGATGTTATAAATACACCACGCCTGATGTTTTGTTTTAATTATATTCCATCGTAAGGCTTATACATAAAAAAAAAAATGTAAGCAATCAAACTGAAAACAGCCAGAGTGATGTAAAACCAGATTTGGCCAGAGCGGTTGCTATCATGTGAGCCAAGCATAAGAAGAGTTCAAATTTAAATTTGTTTAACCTCACTACCACGATTTTAACAGATTAATCGCATATTTTCGTTTGCTGCATGCTTTTAAAAACAT
This sequence comes from Sinocyclocheilus anophthalmus, assembly GCA_018155175.1. Lineage (NCBI taxonomy): Eukaryota > Metazoa > Chordata > Actinopteri > Cypriniformes > Cyprinidae > Sinocyclocheilus > Sinocyclocheilus anophthalmus. The sequence continues at coordinate 8,047 of JADLZN010001913.1, read as the reverse complement.
TTTTTTAATTTTTTTGAGGAAAATAGAAAAAAGGGTGGACGTCTTGTATAAATTGCATTTTCCAGAAATAATAACGCAGGCCTAAGAAATGTTGTAAAAGTTGACATTATGAAAGCACTACCGGATAATTTAGTTCCCGCCCCTCACTTTACAACAAATACTTTAAATTTAACCGTATCAGAACAGAATAAGAATGTAAATATATATAATTCTAATGGATAAATATAATTGCAGTATATAATAATATATGCTTAGCAATAAACATGCCAAAACAAATTAATTTATAAAGAAACGTAAGGTAAAGTTGGGCTTTCATCTCTCAGGCACAAATCCAAATGTGTCCATATTCGTGATGTAGCTGAAGCTAAACTATTAGGCTTATTAGGTAAAATAGGCTTATAGTCCGGGCCTATAGTCTTAATGGATAGTTCCCCCCAAAAATGAAAATTCTGTCATCATGTACTCACCCCGCCAAGTGAGTTTCACAAAACCTGTTGAATGGCTTTGTTTTGGCAGAACACAAAGGAAGATTCTGAAAACGTGGGAAACACGAGCGTTCTGAGGCAACCATTGACTTCCATAGTTTTTTTTTTTCCTACTATGGAAGTCAATGGTGCTCCGAAACAGCCTGGTTACAAACTTTCTTCAAATTATCTCCCTTTCTGTTCGGCAGAACAAAGAAATTTATACAGGTTTGAAACAACTTCAGGGTGAGTAAATGATAAAATTTTAATTTTTGGGTGAATTCGCTTTAACAGCCCGTTTCAAACCAAGAACGATAACTATAAAGATAACTATAAAGATAACAATATTAGCGTTCACACCAGTGAACGATATCGTCTGTTTGTTCTAAGCGCACGCGCGTCTGCCGCTTTAATTCTTGAGCGCGTTACAGCAGGATGGATTCTGATTGGCTGTCATTGTTTTATCGTTCATCAGCTGGAAAATTTTTTTTTTGAAAGTGATCACAACGATATCGTTCATCTGTATCGTTATAGTTATAGTTGTGGTGTGAACTATGCTATTCTTTAATATTGAGAACGATTTTAGAACTATATCTTTATCGTTACGTTATAATTTCATGCTGGTGGGACGGAGCCGTTAGTCACATTTTAGTCTTTGAGTCTTCAAATTTTAGTCACGAAAAGTCTGCATTTTTTGTTGTCAACTTTTTTTAGTCAGTACTACTTTATTGTCCATCATGTTCATTACGTTTTAGAGTCCAAGCTGCATTACCACCAGTTTATTTTGGTACCTTTATATGTGACCTGGACCACAAAACCAGTCATACGGGTCCATTTTTGGAAATATTTTATTATACATAAATAGCTTTCCATTGGTGTATGGTTTGTTAGTATAGGACAATATTTGGCTGAGATGCAATTATTTTAAAATCTGGAATCTGAGGGTGGCAAAAAAATCCATAACTAGAAAATCGCCTTTAAAGTTGTCCAAATTAATTTCTTAGCAATGCATATTACTAATCAAAAAATAAGGTTTGATATATTTGCGGTAGGAAACTTACAAAAGTATCTTCATGGAACATGATTTTTATTTAATATCCTTATGATTTTTGGCATATATGAAAAATCGATCATTTTGACCCATACAATGATTTTGGGGCTATTGCTACAGATATACCCCAGCGACTCAAGACTGGTTTTGTGCTCCAAGGTCACATATGGAGTCGTCAAAACAAAAATAATCATTAATTCTTCTCTTTAGACCAAATCAATTAAGCTTATGAGAAACTTGAATCAAGGATTGAATTAGGAAAAACTTCAATACATTATGACAATTTTCATTTTTGGGTGAAATACCTCTTTAAGTATGAAAAGGGAGCAATTATAAAAATTTAGTTTGTTCATATATAATATATAGGCCTATAATTTATAATTTTTTTGAAAAAGAAGCAGAATAAGACAATTAGACAAATACGAAAGAGATACAAATTAAACTCGTTTTTTTCAGATACAGTAGGTTTACTTAAAATATTTATTTAACATCTTTTTTTGTTTAACATTAATGACACGGATAGGTAATTAATTAGGAATGCTGTCTCTTTAAGACGGAATGCATGCATGTAATACTGACACACCTTCAGTTTTCACCCACCTGTTTACGTTAACTTAATCCATAACCAACTGTATTTTTCTCGGGTGATATACTCTACCGAATAGACATTTGGACTGCTGTGTGTGTATTTGATCATTGAGAACAGATCGCGCGCTGTGTATGAGAACTGGGGCAAGTTCAAGCTCAAACCGGTGTGCACCGTTTTGCTACGGTTTCCGGTTTGAACGACATGTTTCTTGGAAACGGTGTGCAACGGGGTTTGATATGTGTTTTCTCTTGTTTGGTGGGTGTGTCAAACATGTCAGCCCAATCAGCAGCAAGGTGTATGTAAACCACACGGTATTAAAGAGACAGCTGCACAATGTAATTAACATCAAAATAAATTTACAAGAGCAATTATATTGTTTGCACATGTTTATTTACGTTAAATGCAAAATAACTGAAATAATAAGAGCAAAAGTATAGATCTGGAACTTCTTTAATTCTGTCTAAATATTATTTAGTAATTGCAATGTCTTCTGGTTCATATTCTTTCCTTAGGAAGGTGTGCTAAATACTGATTAATGTAACATAAAAATACTATTCATATTTATATATTTTGCTATTGTATTATGGAGTGACACTTTCATAAACTTTTCTATACCCCTCTGATTATATAATGGTTAATATTACAATATCATAGCACAACAACAGTGATCAGCAATAATGATAAGCCTAATACTATATAATAAAAATAATAAGGTCATATAGATAATAACACAGTCTTGGAGGTAAGAAGTTGATTATCCTTCACCTGAAATGTTTGTTTTTTCATCCTGAAATGCGAGGCAAATGTTGATCACAATAATTAGGAACCACAGTTTTCACAAATCCCTTCATTTGATTGGGATCTTTTCTCTTTTATTCTGGACGGCAAGGGCAAAGACTGTAACATCAAGCGTTTTTTGCAGTATTAAACACGTATTTATACAGATTTCATCAGGTTCCGAAAATTCTTCAAAAAGAACACAGAGAATGGCTTTCTCAGCTGCCATAGTTGCAACTCTTGGGTCGTCAGAACAGTGTGTTCAACGCATCACTGTTTCCGTTTAAAAAACATTTTGCACCATTTTTGTCGGGGCTGAACACAGCTCTGAAGAAGTGGAGCGTGCGTGAGAGAGAGCACTTCTATCAGCGCGAATCTGCCTATCCAGCCTTCACTAACTTTAAAGGGGGCCTATAATGTTGCTAAAAAGAACATTATTTTGTGTATTTGGTGTAATGCAATGTTTTTACACGGTTTGAGGTTTAAAAAACACATTATTTTCCAAATACTGTACATCATTGTTTCTCTTCTATGCCCTGACTTTTCTGAAACGTCTCAGGTTACTTATGTAACCATGGTTCCCTGAGTAGGGAACGAGACACTGCGTCCTCTAGGGGTCGCTATGGGGAACGCCTCGTCGTGACCCGTTTCTTAAGCATACATTGAAAAAACACCAACAAAACGTTGGCCGGCGACAGCCATAACATCACTACCGGTGCGACTATAGTATAAATAGGCGCCGGTAGCGCACATCATTACTTCTTCGTCTGAAGCTTGTGTCCGAAGCATTGGCAGGAAACCTAGAGGACGCAGTGCCTCATTCCCTACTCAGGGAACCATGGTTACATAAGTAACCTGAGACGTTTCCTTTCATGGGAACTTCGAACTGCGTCCTCTAGGGGTCGCTATGGGGAACGGTATACCCACGCCACCATGCTGAGGGGAGTGCATGCCAGAACCATGGCGAGCACTAAGTACCAACTCTACCATATTTTTATGGGAGTTGCCCCTGGGACGTTAGATGTTTGTCAGTGACGTTATTCCCTACGGCCGAAGGCCTAGGCTACATACCCAAAAATATTTACCTGTTAGGGCCAGACTCCTGGGACTGGGGTAGAGCTCAAGGCTTGGTATCAGGATAGATTCCTTTAAGGGAATATACGACCAAGAGCCTAGAATCATACTATTCTTGGCCTGTCACACAGGGGCTACCAATTGCTCTGCATATGCTGAAGGAACTGTCTCAACAGACCCCTAGTAGCAACACCCTGTTAAAGTAGGTATCCAGAGGATACATAGGAGGAGTGGTGCCCAAGGCGGAACCGGGGTTTTAAACCACTCAAAAAGAGCATGAAGCTGTTGCGGTGCTCTTACCCGTACAGGATTTTAGAAAAGTGCGCAAAGCATAACGTGCACACTTACCACTTATGTGGATTTGTAGAAAAGTGCGCAAAGCTTAACGTGTGCACTTACCATAATATTTGGATTTTAGAAAAGTGCGCAAAGCATAACGTGCACAATTACCACCTATGTGGATTTGTGTTCCAAGCATCTTTTTACAGATACCCCGTAAGTACTGGCCAAACGGGAGAGTTAAGCTCACATACACCCTTCAATGGTGAGGGAAGCGTGCTATCCAGATGGTTTCGACCGAGCCACACAGTTGAGGTGGAGCCCAAGGTACACGTGTTCTAAACCAACTCAGAGAAAGTAACGTATCAATAACACGTACCCCTTACCATACAGGATTTTTGAAAGTGTGCAAAGCATAACGTGCACGCTTACCAGCTATGTGGATTTTTGAAAGTGTGCAAAGCATAATGTGCACACTTACCATAGTATTTGGATTTTAGAGTTTTCCAAGCATCTGTTTACAGCATTGCCCGAGACAGCATTACACAGGAAGATTCTCGTAATGCCACCAATACCTCCCTCTCGATGCCTCAGCAAGAGAAGATATCCTGGTGATCGGGAAGGCCCTCAGAGCGACCCAGATACGGTAGACCAGTCAAGTTAGCATGAAGATTAACCCAGCCTCGTACGTCCAGAGAAATTTTTTGCGTGACGCGCCGGGGGCCTGATTATCCTATGGCTCCCGCAGAAGCCTGTTTATGGCCGCATGATCCAGGAAATATATCCGCAACCCCGGCGTCTTACCATCCTTGTACATATATCGACGCGTTAAATAAACATGCAAGTCGAGCACTCCGGTTCTGAAACCCATCAAGGGGGTGCCCATCAGTACCTACCCTATAAAGGACGAAACACACATGTTCCCTGGAATCACTGCAAATAACCTATGCAGAATGGTATACACAACACACCACTCTTCGATACACACATATATACAGGGGGAACGGAAAGTATTGAGACCCCCTTATATTTTTCACTCTTTTTTATATTTCAGCCATTTTCTAAAATCATTTAAGTTATTTTGTTTTCCTCATTAATGTACACACAGCACACCCATATTGACAGAAAAACACAGAATTGTTTTATTTAAAAAAAATTATTTATTAAAAAAGAAAAACTGAAATATCACATGGTCCTAAGTATTCAGACCCTTTGCTGTGACACTATTATATTTAACTCAGGTGCTGTCCATTTTTTCTGATCATCCTTGAAATGGTTCTACACCTTCATTTGAGTCCAGCTGTGTTTGATTATACTGATTTTTTTTTTTGATTAGGAAAGCCACACACCTGTCTTATATAAGACCTTACAGCTCACAGTGCATGTCAGAGCAAATGAGATTTATGAGGTCAAAGGAACTGCCTGAAGATTTCAGAGACAGAATTGTGGCAAGGCACTGATCTGGCCAAGGTTACAAAAAATTTTTCTGCTGCACTTAAGGTTCCTAAGAGCACAGTGGCCTCCATAATCCTTAAATGAAAGACGTTTGGGACTACCAGAACCCTTCCTAGAGCTGGCCGCCGGCCAAACTGAGCTATCGGGGGAGAAGAGCCTTGGTGAGAGAGTAAAGAAGAACCCAAAGATCACTGTAACTGAGCTCCAGAGATGCAGTCGGGAGAAAGTTGTAGAAAGTCAACCAACACTGCAGCCCTCCACCAGTCAGGGCTATATGGCAGAGTGGCCCGACGGAAGCCACTCCTCAGTGCAAGACACATGAAAGCCCACATGGAGGACTCCAAGATGGTGATAAATAAAATTCTCTGGTCTGATGAAACCAAGATAAAACTTTTTGGCCTTAAATTCTAAGCGGTATGTGTGGAGAAAACAGGCACTGCTCATCACCTGTCCAATACATTCCCAACAGTGAAGCATGGTGGTGGCATTATCATGCTGTGGGGGTGTTTTTCAGCAGCAGACGACTGGTTGCAATCGAGGGAAAGAATAATGTGGCCAAGTACAGGGATATCCTAGACGAAAACATTCTCCAGAGTGCTCAGGACCTCAGAATGGGCCGAAGGTTTACCTTCCAACAAAACAATGACACTAAGCACACAGCTAAAATAACGAAGGAGTGGCTTCACAAACAACTCTGTGATTGTTCTTGAATGGCCCAGCCAGAGCCTTGACTTAAATCCAATTGAGCATCTCTGGAGAGACCTTAAAATGGCTGTCCACCAACTTTTACCATCCAACCTGACAGAACTTGAGAGGATCTGCAAGGAGGAATGGCATAGGATCCCCAAATCCAGGTGTGAAAAACTTTTTGCATATTTCCCAAAAAGACTCATGGCTGTATTAGACAAAAGGGTGCTTCTACTAAATACTGATCAAAGTCTGAATACTTCAAGGACCAGGGTGATATTTCATTTTTTTTTCTTTTTCTTTTTTAATACATCTGCAAAAATGTCAACAATGCTGTGTTTTTCTGTCAATATGGGATGCTGTGTGTACATTAATGAGGAAAAATTTTTTACTTAAATGATTTTAGCAAATGGGTGAAATATAACAAAGAGTGAAAAATTTAGGGGTCTGAATACTTTCCGTACCCACTGTATATTTATATATACATATATTTAGACATGAATCGTACTCACCCACCATGGTTCCCGCATCGGAGCTCTGTCTGAAGAAGCCTCTAGACATCACCATCATTACATGTGTCACTATGAAGCCATAGAACCACCAAACCTAATAGGTCATCATAGGAGACTAATATGCATGAAATTTTCCCACCTTAACCTCGGTCAGTGTGGAGAGATGGGGTTACAGGGGAATTAGAAGGTGAAGTAATGGCAGATGAAGACCCCCGAAGGAAATGAGTAGTACAGGTATCACTCTGATCCCACAAAAAACTCGCTGACGGCCCTGTTCTGGATCACATCCTTAGGTTTTTTACCTACCTTCCTTGACAAACGCGATTTCTTCCTACCCATAACCCAGGTGCCGTGGGAGGAGCGCGACCGCGAGCTATCCTTCTGAGCCAGTCCTCTGATCCTCACACATGGACGGGCCTCTTGACCCCAAAATGGGTTTTCTGCTCCGACCCTGTACTTCGTGAATGCCACTACCCGGTCCTTTCAGCAGGTTGGTCCATAGTCGATATGCTGTCAGACCTGCTGCTGCTGCGTATGCTCTGGCATCCGAGCGTGATGTCAAGGAGGGGAGTCTTAGAGGTAAAAAACGGCCTCTTCCATTCCTTCTCATTCTTTATATGGAAACCGGAAGAAGGATAGGCTCCACCTGAGCTGGAGTGTTTATGGCCAGAAAAATAACGTTCATTGAGATACTTCGCGACGTCACTTTCTTCACCCGCTTCATGGCAAGTAAAGCCTTGCTGTGGCGCGATCCATAATTTCCAAAAAGCTCATCATATAACGCAGCAGGAGGATTGGGAATGCTCAGCCTCAGCTTCTTTGCCCTCCTCAGACATTATTATGACCTAACATCATCCTCCAGCGGCCCACTCTCGTGCACAGCTGACGATCAAACAAGAGCGGAGCTTTTCTCTCAGAGACATCGCGTGCGTGCTCTTCGCCCAAACAAATAACTCATAGATTGTGTGTCATCAGATGTTAAACAACGTCAACACGGACGCACACATCCTTAAACGCTTTGCTAGTGCTCGCCATAATGAGATGAATAGAGATCGCTTACCACAGAAATGCACGCTTCAAACATAACAGTCAATGAAGACGAAGAAGAGAAATGATGTGTGCCCCTGGCGCCTATTTATACTATAGTCGCAACGGTAGT